>VMDO01005200.1:44015-114684 GCA_007922755.1 Pedetes capensis
TATAGTAAAAGATAGAGAAGACTTGGATGGGAAACTTAGATAGGAAGGGGGGAGGGGGGAAACATAGAGGAGGGTAAGGGGTAACCTATATGTATAATGCTTATCAAATTGCATATATGAAAATTGTCACAACGAAAAGCATGTCAAAATGAATCACATTATGATGTACATTAAAAATTTCTAATAAAAAAAAATAAAAAAAAATAAAAAAATAAAGAAGGGGATTCAGCTGGTTGCCTGGGCATTTCACTGGATGCCAGTGTATTAGCACAGAGTAAAAACTCTAAACCTGGCATCTAAAAGGAAGGGTCCCTTTTTCCTCTGTATGGTTTGGCTTAGGCTGTAGGAAGGCAGCTCGTCTGGGGAAGGAGGATAATCAAGTAGCACACAGAGCAAGGATTGGCTGGAGGGCAGAGAGAGAGGGCTCTGATCTTAAGCTGAAAGGAGGCAATCAGCCCACTCCTGTTTCCAGGAAGTGACATCATCAGGATGCAGGTGGTCCCCACACCGAATGGATTTCCTGTAGGTTCTCTCCTGGGTCCTTTGGCAGAAGCTTTTAAAGTTCTGCTGGCCTCTCTACCCCAGCCCTGTCTAGCTAAGCACCCCATACTCAGCACCTGTGGTGCTTCCCGCCCTGTTGGGCACCATGCAAAGACCACTGGTACCTTCAGAGGAGTTTCTTCCAGTTGGGGCGGGCTGACATACAATCTAACAATTGCAATTTATGTGACAGGTGATGAGGTAGCATCTGAGCCCCAAGGCAGGGCCCTGAGCCCAGCATGGTGTTTAGACAAAATTTCTCAGAAGAGAAGCAATAGAAGACATACTTAAGTCCCATCATTTCCTAAATTGCTTCTTTAAAATGTTGTTCTGCAAGTCTTTTCCCCACCTGGAGATTTCCACCTTTTTTAGGAATATCACCTAGCAAACTGCATTTCTGAAGGAAGAATTTTTCTTATTGTCACCAATTAAAGACATATCTCACCACCAACCTGTTCTTCACAAAGTATCCAATGTGAATCTAGGATGTTACTAAAATTCCAGCCACAAAGGGCTCATTGACCCCAGCTCTATGTGTGGCTTCCATGTTTTTCTCCCTCTGGGAGACTGAAAACCAATATATCATGCAGAACCTCCATAGCTTCCTTTGTGGAGCCTGGGTGACCCTTGGAGGTAGCTAAGGTTGAGCGTGTCATTTGAGATGATTCACTAAGGATGTGCCACATGCCGTGGCACACACCTGTAATCTTAGCTATCCAGGAGGCTGAGGCAGGAGGATCGAGAGTTTGAGGCCAGAGGCAGCCTGTGCAACTTAGCAAAACCCTGTCTCAAAATAAAAAAGTTAAAAGTAAAGGGTGCAGTTCAGTGACAGAGCACTTGGCTAGCATGGATGATGCCTTTGGGTTCAACCCCCCAGTACTAAAAATGAAAGAAGAGAAGGAGGAGGACAAGGAAGAGGATGAAGAGAAGGAGGAGGGGGAGGATAAAGAGGAGGAGGAGAAGAGGATGAAGAAGAAGAGGAAGAGGAGGAGGAGGATGAAAAGGAGGAGGAGGATGAAGAGGAGGAGGGGAAGGAGGGGGAGGAATCACCAAGGACTCTTTATTTGTATCCATTTCCTGTGCCTCTCAGCCAGTAAAGAACATAGACAATGAAGACCAGCTATTCTATTTTCTCTTAAACAAACACCTAAATAGAAACCTCTGGAGACATTGATAGGTGGTCCCTGGGGCAAGGACTCTGTCATGGACCATGGGAGCATCACTGGAACACACAATCTTAGATGCAGCCAGCAACTCCTTACTGATAGCCAACATGCATCAAGTGAGCCTGCATGCTGAGTTAGCACACAGCATCTACAGGAGTCAAGTTTTATAATCCTAGAAAGACTGAGGCAAAGACTCTGCATTGCTTACTAAACCCCTACAGACACGGTATCCCTAATAGGAGGGCACAGAAGGCACCTATTCCCACAGGGCTGCAAGGGGAGGGTAGGAAGAGCCATGCAAGGCTGTGACACACTAAGGTCTGTGCTCTGGCCCTTGTTTAGTGAGTGGAGGCGACTCTGGTTGAGGTTGGTATAATTACCGACTTTCTCTATTGGCAGCCCATGCTCTTTCCCTTCCCAGCGCCTCCTTTGCTTCTGTTGAGGACATGTGCAGAACTTCCACCTCTTCTGTTATGCACTGTTTACCTCTCTGTGGGGGACACCTGCTATTCACAGATGCCCATTATTCCCAAGCCACAGAGACGGTTTTGGACAGAGAGACTCCCATTGTTTATGGGTTACATAGGTTGTAGGTAACATCCCAACTAGAGGACAGTCTTAGGAGAGTCATGGGGATGAGGTTTTCTCTCTTTCTCCTTGCATTTGATCCCAGATCCAATTCTGACAGACAAGTCCATTGTCCAGTCTGTCTTCTCATGGGTCATATTTGGGCAAACCTGCCCATTAGGTAACTGCCATCCAGAAGAGTTTGCAGGCCAGGTGCCATGGCACCCACCTGTCATCCTACGAAATTTGGGAGGCTGAGGCAGGAGGACTCCAAGTTGGAGGCCAGAGGCAGCCTGTGCAACATTGCAGGCCTGTCTCAAAATTGCAAAAAAGAATTTAAAAAGTGGCTGGGGGTGCTGCTCAGTGGTAGAGTACTTGGCTCTCATGCACAAGGTCCTGGGTTCAACCCCCTAATACTGCAAGAAAGAAAAAAGGGGAACAGGATGCAGGCTGAAAATCTGTGTACCCAGGTGGCAGGCAGAAGCATTGGAAACAACTCATCAGAATCGGTACAGCAGCAGACGCAAGAAGACAGCAGCTAAAACACTACCACTTGCAACGCAGCCCATTGCACTGACCTCACCAAGTTCCTCTTCTTAATTAAGTCATTATTAAATAGCTATTTTACAAGTACCTATCATATACCATGCACATTTCCTGAGGATACAATAGGACACTCTCATGAAACATCATAGGGAAACATTTCATTATTATTATTTTTTATTCTAAGCCTAAGAATCCAGTGTCAGTTGTAAGGCTTTGTCTTTATTCTGCAGATATCCTTGAATAAGGTATTGTCAGGTAATTAATTATGACATTTCCACAAACAGCTTCCCAGCGTTACCTTGAGACATATTTTCAGAAGATTCTGTGTGTTTTTGGCCAGTGCAGGAATGACAGCCACACCTAGATCCTTTGGTAAGGTTTCTCAGGTTAGGTTCTAAAAAGCCTGTGGCACCAGCCTGGGAGTGTGGGGGTCTCCTTCTGTTTATAAATCAGCCATGCTCCCTGATTTTATTTTTGTATGTCATATGGTTAGATTCCAATCCTCCCCCTGTATGATCTGATGTTTGGGAAATTTTTGCTTAATATAAACTAGGAAATAAGTCATCATTATCCATCCTTGGAATATTTTCCAAAATTCTCTGTAGCTATTCTCTTACAGGGGTGTGTAATTTTTGGTGTGGTTTCTTATTCAAATTCTTAGTGAGATTTAAAAAGTAACCAAAAATTCATTTGAGTGAATTTTATAGGTAAACCCTGGAAATCAGTGGTTTTTAAAGCTTTTGTCAGAGCGAAGTAGAATTTTACATATGCCTCTGATAATCTGATTAAAAATTTATTTTCCCTGTGGAAACATACATGCATATGCAATTCTATATGAATACCAGTGAATTCATGGATACACCTGATATCCATTCAAAACAGCTATATTTAAACACATTCAAAAATTTAATTTATTCTCCAGTTGGAAGGGGCAGCAGGGTAGAGAGGTTTTAAATAGCCTTTCCTACTAAAATATGTTTATGGTTGGTATATATGATATTACACAAACAGATTGCATAGTTTGGGCGCACCCTCCTCCTTTGTTCTTTCCTTTAAAAAAGAAAAACTAAACTAACTTGTTATAGGGCAATCATCCCCTGCTTTCTTTCTTCCAAATATTTAACTGCTATTACTTTTCTAAGAAAATGAGATGTGCATTTGCATTAACTTCTTGCATATTGCAGTCCCAAGGTGATTGACAGGCAATACAATTACTATTGCAGGACTGGACAGACCATCTCTGCACTAAAATAGTACCACACCTTTTCAATGTATGACAGCACCTCCCTACATCCTAGACAGGGACCCGTGTCCTCCTTGCCCTACGCATTTGATATTCTAAGTGCATTTGCTTGATGAGGCTTTTAAAAAGTATTTGGATCCATTGTTGGAAACTAGCATGAGACTTTAAGACCTTTCCCTTCCGAATAGGACCTAGGAGGCTGACCTTCAGTTTTGTCCCAGATAGAAAGCAAAAAGACAGCATTTGTGGGGCATTGTTCCACAAAGCAAGGATTCTCTTCGTTTTTGAATCAGGAGCATCAATATCACGTGTTCACTTGTTAGGAATTCCAGTTCTTAGACATCACCTGCCCATTCACAGCTGCTAAATCAGAACCTCTGGGTTGGGCACGCGGCCCAGCCATCTGGGTTACAATGGCGTCCTCCAGGTAATTCTGATGCTTGTTCAAATTTGACCGTTGCCGCCTGCCACATAGTTAAGAGTTTGGGCTGTGGAGCCAGACGTCCTGGGCTGGATGCCTAGCTGAGTCCACGCCAGCTCCTTTTGTTTCCATTTCTTCCTGTCTGCAGAGGTGACGCTAGCGATGCCCATGGCAGTGGGGTATGAGGAGGAGCGAATGGGGAGATGAACACAGGGTGCTGAGGCCCAGGACAGACCCACAGCGATCACTCTGCAGATATTCACGGTCACAGCCATGACCTCACGCTGTGCCCAGTACCACAGGGAGAGAACTCGCAGCCTTTCAGAAGAACGGCAGCCCGTTTAGTGGCTTCCTTGTCCTCTTGCGGTGAGGATGGCCAGACTGGCTGCTTGGGGTTCTGGGGTGATTGTGAAGACAGGTCACACACCATGGCATTTTTCTCCCAAACATGCTTACACTACACTTGGTGGAAATGAGCTGGGAGTCTTGACATCTCTTCCCTTGATGGGCTTCTGAAGACCCTACAGCTAGGAATTATGCCCTTCCTCCAGGCCCTCCAAGGATACAGACCCCTTCCAGCCACCGGGTCCCACGCTGACTCTTCCCGTTGCCTGGCCTGCCCTTCCCTCCTGTCTTCCCGGCCATGGCTTTGGGGATCTGCAAGTCACTCGCTCTGCCTTCCTCCTCTCTACTGCTGGCCCTGCTTCCTTCCAGGACTTACTCAGATGCCCCTGTTCCTCCCTTCTGCAGCAAAGGCCACCACAGCCATTGTACCTTTATGTGCGTGGCTTGTGACCGGATGTTGCGTTGCCTACTGACTCAGAGGAGACAGGTTCAGTGGGGAGATGGGGGCTGGCGCTCCATGCCCTGGCACAGTGGCAGGGGTAGTGTTTCCCATCCAGCCGCAGAGAGACAGTCTCTGCACTCAGTTTCTTTGCGCTTGTCAACGTGAAGAAGCGAGCTCACGGTTTCTCTCTGGTTCAATGTCTCAGAGCTGCAGGATGTCAGAGCACCCGAAATAACTTCCTGTGGCCCATGGGGAGGGGCAACCATGGCAACAAGGGGACCCTATGGAGTCAAGGCTCCCTAAGGGAAACATCAGGGGGTGCTGGTTTCCCACATCTAGGAGTAGCTGGTACAGAGAGGCTTAAGGTCAAGACGCGCAGCTGTGCAAAGTGAATGACAGCTTGTCTAACTGAAGGAAGGGACCAGCTTCCCAGGGAGAACTCAGCCTCCGCCATAGCAGGTGGACCCACCTCTGCTCCATGCCACATGCCTGGTGGCAGAGCCCCCAGGCTTAGGCTTGGCTTTTCTCTCCATTACTCACAAAAGGGCTGACATGTATTAGGTCTTCTACCTAATACCTATTTTATTTTAGGAAAATGCATTGTGTTCAGTCTTTAAGCATATATTAGTTTTTTAAACAATATCTGTTCAATCCTGTCTAGTCTCCTGTACTGGTTAATTCTGAATCTCACTCTCTTTCCCCTCCTCCACTAACAACCATTGTTTCGGGACAACCACACCATATACCAGTCTGGGACTGCAAGCTTCCCTCGCCTCATCTGCTACCCTTGTTATTAGTTATTTCTGGCTTTTTGAGAGAAGACTTCACTGTGTAACTCACACTGGCCTTGAACTTGCTACAGAGTCCAGAGTGACCTCAAATTCTTGATCCTCCTGCCTCAGCCTCCCTATGATTACAGGCACGTGCTACCATGCCCAGCCTCTGATCCATTATCAGATTCTACATGGAGTTGATAAAGAAATGAACTTCCTGCGGATCGCAGGGGCACATGCTTGTAATCCCAATGACTTGGGAGGCAGAGGGAGGAGAATCTCAAGTTCGAGGCCAGAGGCAGCCTAGGTAACTTAACTAGACCCTGTCTCAAGATAAAAATAAATAAATAAAAATTAAAAATGGGTTTGGGGTGCAGCCCAGGGGTAGAGCACTTGCAAAGGATGTGTGAGGCCCCGGGTTCAACCACCAAGTACAGCAAAAAAGGGAAAAAGAAATGACTTCCTGTTACCTTCTGTCACTTCCATATGCCTGAGCAACCTCCCCTTTAAAATATGAGAACTATTCACTCAACAGATAATTATTACACCTCTTTTAGGAGCCAAAGAAAGTGTCGGGCATTGCAGTGCAATGTTGAATAACCCCATGAGTGCAACTTCGACAGCCAACAGAAATACCTTTGAGATAGAAGATGCTGATAACCCAGATAAGGGTCTAAAGAACTTATGTTGGAATTTACAGGTGGGATGGTTAACTGGACTTTGAGTAGGCTTTGGGTTGGAGAGTGGGTAACAGATCTGTAACGGTAAGCATGGCGCTCCTCACTTTGGATGCATTACCCTACTCATTTCTGTGCTCCTGTGCCCCTAGGGAGCACTTACTAACCTCTGTTCCCACTTGACAGATGAGTAAATGAGGCTTAGGTGTCTTAAGAATCTGTACCAGCCAGAGAGCTACTGGTTAGGGGAGGGGGCTACAGTTTGACCCAAATGCCTGTGTTTTACTTCTCCTTTGGCCCTTGAATAGTGATCTAGCTATTTTAGGATGGAAAAGGCATTGGCAATAGGGGGACAGGAGGCGCAAAGGCACAGCGGCATGAATGAATGAGACAGAAGCTGTCTCCAAGTGGCTAAACGAGCAGTTCTGCAGTTTGGGGCCCAATCTAAATATTTGTTGCTCGCTTCTGTTTGGTTAGATCTGTTGCAAGTTCCTGTTGGCAGAGGCTGACCCTGCCTCCTGACCCCCAGCAGACACTGCCTTTTTTATGTTGCAAAGGTTGAAAGAGAATTCAAAGCAGAGCGCAGGAGGCCGCACCCCTCTGTGTACAAGATTAGGGTTTTACGCTGCTTGACAAGTGCTCTCCTGGACTCTAGCCCTCCCGGATCAAAAGGGAAGAGCTGCCGAAAGCTCTTCCTACCAACCTCCTTAGCAGGCAAAATCCCTGCCACACTGTAAGGATAATGGCACTTGGGGGTTAGTCAGTCAGCTCGGAAAAGCTGTGAAAAAGCACACTGCCGTGTTCTCCAGCAGACCAGTGTCAGTGCTGTGTGTGTGCGTGCGTGCGTGTGTGTGTGTGTGTGTGTGTGTGTGTGTGTTGCAAAATGCCTTCCCCTGGCTTAATATGCTTGGCTTACACCGAGTCCACTCCGCTCTGAGACCTGCTGAAATCCTTTGGTGTCAAAGTCATGCTTCTTAGAGCCCCGGCTTCCCCTACAATGGGGCTCACTGGTCCTTCGCCAGAATCATAAATCATCTAGAAACTCCATGGGAAGATGGAGGGAAGGTTATTAATAACAACTACCATCCTTTGAAAACACACTTAGAAGCTCATTGTTATCAAGACGTCTGGGGAGCGTCACGAAAGTCTGGGAGGCGTGCAGGGTCCATACAATCCTCATTAAATCCACTTTGATGCTTAGGAAATTTACATCCATTGCCCACAGCCGCGCCTATGAGCTTCTGCTCCTGGCTGTTCCATTCAAAGTATTTATTCCAAGACGTTTTTGAAGAAGTCCAGGATCACACCCCACTACTCTTTGAAATCTGTTCTTTCTGGGATGATGGCTATATGGGTAGGGATCAGAGGGCGACTATGATGTTAGGGGTTTGTTCAATCATAACGTAGTACTTTGCTTAGTCTGAATATAATTTATATGCACACATTAACGTACACATCCATACCCACATGCATGCACATTTATACACAATGGCTACGTAGAGATGAGTATGCACATATACATTCCTATACATGTGTACATATAAGTACACACGTGCACAGGACATTTTCACATACATGTAGGAAATACATATTTTTGCACACATGCATATGTTCATATGTATATATACACACAGATACTTACACATAGAGGTGATTAGAGATATTCTCCTACCATAAAAAAAGTAGCTCAGAGAGCAATTAAATATAGTACTACCATATCGAATAATACAGAATAAAATTCCTGACAACAATTTGGGTTGCCCAGCTTCCCCTAAGACCGCTGGGCTTTAACCTATGTCAAAAAAAGACTACACTCCTCCTATCTCCCCTTGGACCATCCTGCTTTCAAACAGATGTTTTGTTTTGTGGAGTCTTCCCCCCCCCCCAAGGGGAGGGGAGTCTCTGGTTTGACTGCAAACTCTGATTTTTCAAGATGCTCAGGTTTAAGCCTCACTCCTCCCTGTGTCTCAAAGTTGCGCCCTTCTGCCCCTGCTCCAGTGAGTGGGAAGTTTGATACCCAGCACAATGTCCCGATTCTGGGCCAACCCCGAAGCCCAGCCTAAATTTCCCATTTTGATGGACTCCTGTTGTCTCCAACCTCCTTAATCCGTGTGAAACTCTCCTGGGTTCCTGTGTTTCCGATCTTGCGACCAGACTAACCTGGCCCGTGCGGGGTTGGTGCGTCTGCATGGGGAATTGCACTAATATGGATGTTTTTTTCTGTGTGTGCACCCTTGCAGTGTTGTTTACCAGGATGGATTTTATGGTGCAGACATTTATGTAAGTATTCATTAACGTGCATGACATCCTCGTTTCCTCCCAGAGACGTTCAGTTTTACAAGTTTGCTGCCAATTTCTCCACTGGGCGTGGTCAGGTTTTTCTCTTCCGGGTCTGTAGGGAGGAATCTGCTGGCTTGTCTCTCAGGGCAGAGGGACTTCCGCTGGTGAGCTCATGAGAGACTTCACTTGCTAATGGATCAGTTTCATGATAATACCCACTGGGCCCACGGGAAAGTGGCTTTTCTCTCCTGCGATTCAAGACTCTGCCCCGAAAGAAATTGTCTCTGAAGTTCTCAATATGCTGTGTTTTCAGGGTCATATTTAGGATGCCAACTGTAGTTACCAGCTGCAGAGGGATAAAAGGTATTTTCATGGCTGATATTATTGATGATTTCCTTATAGTTATTGATTTATCACTGTATTGCCAGGAAGATTTTCTCTCTTCCTCCCTCTGAATATAGATGACTTTAGCAAGAAGCACCTAATTCCCTTACCAAAATATATGTAAATTAGAGCATTAAGCCCTTAGCTTCTCTAACTTTTTACTTGCTCCTCTTCCCCAGTTGCCTGATTTAGAATTGTTTGCTGGGCTGGGATGTACATCAGTGGTGGAGCGCCTGCCTAACATGTGCAGGGCCCTGGCTTCCATCCCCAGCGTGGCAAAAAAAAAGAAAAAATCATTTGCTAATTATTGTTAGGTGCTGTTGAATTGTGTCTGACTCATAGCGACCCTCATGGGGTTTTCAATGACTGTTTTTCAGGATTGCTTTGGTAATGGATTGCCACATCCTTCTCCTGTTTTTGTGGTGCTAGGGATCCAACTGGGGTCCTTAGAGAGCTTAGAGAGGCACTCTACACCTGAGATAAACGCCAGCCCACCATTTGCTAATTGTTCTTATTGTTGTTAGGTGCCCTCCAGTAGTATCCAGCTCGTAGCAACCCTCATAGGGTTTTCAGCAGCTTTTTCAGTATTGCCTTGGGAGTGGATTGCCATGTCCTTCGCCCATTTTTGTAGTACTGGGAATCAAACCCAGGACCTCAGACTGCAGAGCAGCACTCTGCCAACTGAGCTAAATCCCTACCCACATTTGCTAATGAGTATCATTTCATTAAACAACTTCTCTCTAGGAGGAAAACAAAAGGATATTGTTCTTCATCAAGGCTAGAATTAAACTTAGCTATCTTAATGTAGATGTAGTTTTTCTCCCATGTCATGATATGAAAGTAACTTAGAACAAACACCACTTAAAATAGGTAGGCAGTAGGGGGGGAGTATTTTCTAAATCACATAGTTTAGGGGTTTTTTTAATTACTAATGGCCGCAAATAAGTCAGAAAAATCATATTTGTTGTTTTATGGACTGGATAACAAAGAAAAATAAAACTGTCCTTCTGATCAAATTGATGCCATTTACTAGAAAATGAGAGAGACACTGGTTATTTAATTTTATTCCTTTTGAATTTCAAATCACTGCAGTTTTGAGACCTATTATTAATCCCCATCAATGATGGGCTTAGTCGCATCCAGTATATTTATCATGATCTTGTGGGTAATGTTTTTTTTTTTTGCTTTTTCTGTAATAAGTAAACTGCATATTATTTACTCACCCCACAAACAACCAATTCCCCTTTCCTGTATAACTTAAGCTGCTCCTTCCTATTCTGTCTTTTCCCAGACTTTCAGCTCATGCCTCAAGTGCCTGATGAACTTAAACATCAGTTTATACCCACAACATCCATGTACCCTGGGGCGGGGCATGCAAATGAGGGCAGCAGGATCACAGTTAGCAAAACTGGCTTTAGGGCTGTATCATGGTTATTATTGTTTTATTATTATTTCCACTACTATTATTATATGGGAGAAGGACGTGGCAACCCACTCCCGAGGCAATACTGAAAACAATTTGCCATTGAAAACCCTATGAGGGTCGCTAGGAGTCGGATACGACTCGACGGCACCTAACAACAACTATTATTATATCATCATCATATTTTTAAATTTGGGAAATGGAAGGGTGTGGACAAGGGGTGGAGAAATTAAAGAAACACAAAAATCCACTGGAAAGAAGCCTTCCTCCACGTCATCCACCCAACTAAAAATAATGTGGATTTTCCTTAGCCGAGTTAAAAAAGGTGAAAACATGACTTAGTTACCACTGATTGCACTCCACCTCTCCGTGCCTCAGTTTCTCCATATGGAACAATGAGGATAATCTCTCCAATCATTCATCTGCTTCCTTCTGTGCACATTCCACACAGATACCTTTTCCTGGCCTTGTAGACTTTTGTATAACAGAAAGTAGGAGCTGCCTGAAGGCAAGGGTGGCGGGGTCCACAGAAAAAGGAGATGGGAATGGAGTAGTCGGAGGAGTCAGGCCACAGTGGGTCTGAACTGACCACAGCAGGAGGCCGCCGCAGAAAATCCACAGAGCGAGACAGGCAGAAGGCAAAGACAGAGACGGGCTTAGGAGAGGGGAGTGTGGCATGGTCTATGCTAAGGTGGAAAGAGAGGTTCTGCTCACGCCAGAAAGACACAGAAACATCCCTTTGTGCTGGAGTGCCATTGTTGTTAGGTGCCGACAATCCGTATCCAACTCCCAGCGACCCTCATAGGGTTTCCAATGGCTGATAATTTCAGGATCACCTCGGGAGTGGATTGCCACATCCTTCTCCCTTGGAGTGCCATTAGGAGCCTTTATTTTCCACAAATTCTTCAGATTTGGGCAAAACCCACCAGGCCAAGTGATGCTGCTGCCCCCAAAGTTATGTGGGTGACACTGGAGGGACAGCATTTCTCCAAGCGCTGCACTGCCTGGTGTCTAGTTTTGAGACGTGTTCCTCTCTTAGTCTCCAAGCCACCCCTACCAACCAAAAAAAAAAAAAAAAAGGTGAGCTTTTCCCACTGTTCATATTCTAAAGATGACTGACTGATTTTTGCGATACTTGGGGCTTTAACCCAGGGTATCATGCATGCTTTGCAAGCACCCTACCACTGAGCTGCACCCCACCACTGAGCTGCACCCCTAGCCCATTTTTCTTTTCAATTATTTTTAAGACAGGGTCTCGCTAAGTTGCACAGGCTGCCTCTGGCCTCAAACCTGTGATCCTCCTGCCTTGGCCTCCCACATCACTGGGATGACAGGTGTGTGCCACTGCACCCAGCAAGATAATACAGTTCCTCAGAGGCTGTGTGAAATGTGCCACAGGTGACAGGAAAACTTGCCGAAATGCTCAGCTAGAGTTTTGTCTGCGCAGCTCGTTTCTGACTTGTCTAAGAGGTGGGCATGGGGATCTTGCAGACCTTCCTGAAGAGTTTGCTGTGTGTAAGGTGACAACCTGGGCACATTGCTGCGCAGAGGTAGGTGGGGTGGTGGGGGGACAGTAGTGAACTAGAGAACCTCAGCATGAGATCAAAACCCGCAGGTTACCTTAGTTCATTCCAGGGAAAGAAGTGATGGGAATTTGTCCCACACTCTAGAATTTCCGGGACACAATTCATCCTAGCCAGAAGTGTACGATAATCTTGAATCATTTAAGCCACTATCACTACTACCTCCCTTGAGATACTAGTATGTGCTGTGAATGGAAATGTCCTCTGTTGTTGTTAGGTGCCATTGAGTTAAGTCCGACTCACAGAGACCCTGTGTACAACAGAACAAAACACTCCTCGATTCTGGAAATGTCCCTAGCCATTTTTAAAAGGGATTTAAAGAGATTCCTAGAAAATCATATGAGGCTCCAGTTTATTTAAAGAAAGTTTCTGGCTTCTTCCTTCTATGTCATTAAACACTGTTGGTTAGGTCCCATCAAGTCTAATTCATAGTGTACCACAGGAGGGTACACTAACTGATGCTGCAATGCCCGGCACTATGTCAGTGCTTCTCTGCTATTCATAGGGTTTTCAATGGCTGGTTGTTTCAAGAGTGAGCTGCCAGGTCCTTCTCCGATTTTTGCATTGCTGGGGATCAAACCTAAGGCCTCAGAGAGCTCAGAGCAGCACCCTACCCACTGAGCTAACCCCCAGCCCTGTCATTAAACATCATGCACAATAAATAGGTTTAGGGCAACTCTAAGAGGTTCTGGGACATACGCTGGCTGAATCACTCACCCGATCTTATGAGTTTAAGCCTCTTGTTTCTTTTTAATATCCGTGGGCAGAGTGCTAAGTTTCTAGCTCTGGTTCCCTCTGATCAAGGCAGAGGAAGTGACTGGCACTTCCTTCCCTCTTAAATCTGTCTTCATCCCACAGTGAATCAGAGCAACTCCCAGCAACCAAAGCAGCAGCACTTCAGAATGACCGCCGCTTCCTTACACCCTCTTCCCTGCCTCCCTTTGCCTTTGTTCTCCAAGGTTTTTCCCTTTTCCACCTGATGCTGGAGCCCCTGGGCATTTCACAGACCTTCCTGGTCCTGTCTATGCACCACAGGATTTGAAACATCTGCAGGATTCCTGCCCATGGCAATCCACCCCTTCCCGTCCACAATGATCCATCCCCTTCTTAAACTTTGCAGAGAAGAGGAGATGGAGGGGAGACTGAGGGATGATCATAGACGTGCTGCAATTGCCAGAGGGGTAGTCTTGTCAGGAGATGCTATGAGCCAGAAGCTGAGGTAGAAAAAGAAAACCAGGACAAAGAAGAAACATCCATCCTAACGCAGGAGCTAAGCCTTGCAGGAAAACTCCTGCCTCTGGGCAGAGAAGAAACGCTCAGACACAGTCTGGATGGCTACTCATCTCTGAGCAAGTTTCTGAGTCAGAAAGGAGGGGAGCAAGGTCATTACTGAGTCCCTTCTACCTAAGCATGTAACACGCCACACTTTTGTTAAAAAAAATAGGTGTTTCATTTTTCCAACTAGTGTATCAAATCTACAAGAACACTATTATCACTTAATGATGCACTCTTAAATAAACTCATTTTAATTAAAAAGTATGTCATGTGAAAGAGTAAAGAAATAATAGTAGGGGTGATGCAAACTGGAAGGTGCAGTGGATGGATTAGTTGCCCAGTCCACAAAGCCATCTGCTCTATCCATGGGTGACAGCCAGAGATTAACCAAGGAACAGAAGATAAGTGTTGCTGAACTGACCTTAGCCTGCAGCCATACCACTGTGGCATCCGATTCTGTCAGTCTTGGAAGCTAAGCAGGCTTGGGCCTGGTTAGTCCTTGGATGGGAGACCGCCTAGGAACACCAGGTGCTGTAGGCTTGGGAGACAGACCTGGCAACACACTCCCCAAAACAATCAGCCATTGAAAACCCTATGGATAGCAGAGAAGCACTAATACTACTGTTTTGCCTGTTGTACGTAGGGTTACAATGAGTCAGACACCAACTCGTCAGCACCTAACAACCACTGAGCTTAACCAGGGTATATCTTAGTTGACTTTTACTGGGAGAGATCAAAGAAGATGGCATCTGATCAAAGATAACTGTTAAAGATGGAAAGAGGAAGAGAAGGAACTTATAATAGAGCTCTACAAGTTTCGATAAGTTATTGGTAGAACTAGATAAGGGGATGAGCTGGGCAATGGCATGAAGAGAAGGGGAAGGGAGGAGAGAGAATGGGAAGGTGCACTATAAATGTTAGCTCCATGCTCCTTTATTAAGATTCCCCTAAGCTTCTGAAGAGGGCTAGCTCAGTTGGTAGAGTGTTGCTGTGTACTGAGAACCCAGGTTCAATCCCCAGCCCCACAAAAATGGGAGAAGGATGTGGCAATCCACTCCCAAAGGGATTGCAGTCCACTCCCACCCATCAGCCACTGAAAACCCTATGAAGGTCACTATGAGTTAGACCCAACTCAAGGGCACCTAACAACAATAATAAGCCTCCTAAGAGTCTGTAGTCATACCACCCTGGCATCCGATCCCCTCTGATCTGGGGAAGCTAAGAAGGGTCAGGCCTGGTTACTCCTTGGATGGGAGACCACCTGGGAATACCAGGTGCTGTAGGCTTAGAAGAAGGACGCAGCAGCCCATTCCCAAAACAATCCACCATTGAAAACCCTATGGATAGCAGAGACACACTGACGTAGTGGCAGGTATGGCACAGTGGCCAGGAGTGTTTCGTTTATTGTACATCAGGCTGCTAGGAATCAGACCCAACTAGACAGCACCTAACAACAACAATAAGCACCACGAGAAGAAATGCAACCATGAGGCCTGGTCAACACTGTAGCTAAGCACAATTATTTCTGCATCCATGTCACTCTGCCAGCCATATGTCTCAAAACAAAGAGGTGTCCTGCTTTTCCTGCTGTTTGAGCTCAGGAATGAGAAGAGTCAGGCACTTTGGGAAGGGGACATGTCAGTCTGGAAAGTAAAGAATTCTCCAAATGCAGACCCCCTATTTTTCTTCCTGAGACCCCACTTTCAGTGTGGGTGAGCTAGGGGGTCTGCATTAGGCCGGCCACCCTCAGCCACTGTGGGCACATGACAGCCCAGCAAGAAATAAAGCATCTGCCCCACATCACCTCATGTTCTCACCACAGCCCAGACAGAGAGAGAGAGAGAGGGAGACAGAGAGAGAGAGAGAGAGAGAGTCTCATCACCGCCCTCATTTAGAGGAAACAGATTTTTTTCCTTTTTTTCAGAAAAGGGATTAAGTACCTTGTGCAGAAATCTTCCCTGCACTGGGCTTGAGCGCACCGGATCTAGTGACAGAGTTTACCATCCGTGCACTGGCGAACACATGAAAGTTGCTGCAAAATGGAAGAAACACAGTGGGCAGAGGAAAGGCGTTCTCGGCATGTGAGAAGAGAACGTGCAGGGAGCCAGGGGATGGGACATGCACTGGAGAGGAGTCGGCCTCCATTCCAATAAGCAATCACAAATGGGGGGAGAGAGAGAAGATGGGGGTCAGAGGGAGAGAGGAGGAGGGGGGAAGGAGAAAGAGGGAGAGGGGAAAGAGGAGGAGAAGTAGGAGGAGGGGAAAGAGGTAAAGGAAGGGAAGGAGGAGGAGGAGGACAAAGAGGAAGAAGAGGAGGAGGAGGAGATAATCATCGTGATGATGATTTTCATAGGCATGGGTCCATGAGCTTAGGCTTTAAAGAGGAAGGGTAAGAAAAATTAATTGCAAAGAAAAGCCAGATTATATATATAAAAAAATACTCAAACACACCCCTTTACAGGAGAAGTCCCTAGATCCCTTGAGACACCCAACTGCTTCAATGTGTACCCTGCAATTAGAACACCGCTCTTCAAACTCAGACCACTCCCATGAAAGATCACCTGCAGATAATCCACATCCCACGACAGCGTCCCAGTCTGTGTAAGAGTTCTCCTGAGCCCTGTCAGGTTTAAATGAAGGGATGACACATTCAGGGCATGCGTATTAACAGGATGTCCTTTAAACACACACACACACACACACACACACACACACACACACACACAGAGTTCTCCAGTGGAGGATGTTGAAAGTAGCCACAGAGGCTTCCGGGTAGTGCATTTGTGAAAGGCAGTTTTGTTTTGCTGCGCTATTAGTTGGCATGAACACGTACGTGCGTTGATACAGCTCTGGTCGCCACGGTATAGTTATCTTAGCTGCATACTTCATTAGCAATCAAAATGAAATCCTCAAGTATTCCAGAGAATTCCAACCATGAGACAGCTAAATAGTTATAGTTAACCTGAACTATTGGAATGTGCTTTGAAAGGTGAGAAGCCATGAAATTATCTTTTTCTTCTTTCAAAACAGCCACAGGTTATATCCCAAATATAAGAAGTATGGCTCATTCTCTATCTGTTTGACGAGCTCAGGGACAGAGATTTGCCACCGCACGTGCAGGGTGATGCCTGGTTCCCCTTTTCAATTGCTGGGTCCCTCTCAAGGCTTAGTGAACCAAGAGAAGCAAACTTGTAAATGAATTGCTCTGGGATTTCTGTCTGACTTATGCATTTTTTATTTATTTCATTTTTTGCATTGAAAACATTACATTTCTGTTTCCTTATAGAGTAGTATATCAAGAGCCTGTGTATGGCAATAAATTGCTACAGGTATGAATTCCCGACTGGTGGACGATCTTGTCACTATGGTTGTGGGTTTGCTGTGAAATCCTTACTAACAACACAGCTCTTGGGAGGGGAGATGCTCTCTAACATAGATGGAGGAAGGCTTGACTGAATTTTCCAGTTTCAATGTGGATTCTTCTAGATCAGCGATGACCAGACCCTTCTGACCTATCCACAGTGGGACTGGGACAGTTCCTTTCTAGTACCAGGGCTATCTCCAGCTAACATTAGCTAGCCATAGCCATGACCTTGGCCAGACTATGAGTTTGTCCATTTAGAGGTCTAGCTTGGCTGTTAATTTCTTGACTTAAAATACCTGGACTTCTCAACTCAATCAATATGCATTCAGCAAAAAGAATTATAGGGTTTCATAGAACTAACTGGTAAGTTTCAGCAGGTTCTTGGAGTCGTAAGAATGGTTAAGTCGGACATCTTTTATACATTCAGCATGGAGGCTTGGCATAGCTAAGAGCTCACAGAACCCTGCCTGGTTGCACTGCCACTAGCCACAAATTTATCTTACACCTATTGCTGTAGACTTCAAACCTACTCCTCAGTGCTAAAGCAGCTCCCAAATGAATAAATCCGTAGGAGGGAAGCAAGCCTACATATCTGATGCTGGCTAAGAGTCTCCAAATTTGGTCAATAAATAACATTATAACTGTCAAGCAAAATAAAAGATGAATATCAAAACCGTGTGTGTGGAGCCCACCAATAATCTTGGGAGACTGAGGCAGGAGGACTGTGGGTTTGAGGCTAGCCTGAACTATATAGTGAATTCCAGGCTTGCCTGAGCTATAGAGTAAGACCCTGTCTCAAATAGCTAGCTAAGTAAACAAACAGACAAAGAAAGGAAGGTGAATTTCAAGCTGACCATGACTTCTGGGAGTATTATCCACGTGAGTTTCCTTACCACCACCAATTCCCATTTTTATTCAGTATTAAATCAATTAACAAGGTCCTTCAAAAAAAAATGAGAATTGATCCAGGGTTAATTTTAAAAACCCACCAATAGGAAAAAGGGTACTTGGATCTAGAAAAAGGTAAAGTAGTTACAATTCCTGAAATCAACTTTGTTGGTCACATTTCAAAACAAAAAACAAAAAAACAAAGACTCCTACAGCCAGGCTTCAGAAGCAGCTGCAGAATGTATAAAGCTGATAAACCAGGGAGTCCTGGTTTATATTTAACTTTTTTATTTTGCAAATGTTCTTTTAAATGTCCCTGTAGTAAATAATAGGGTGGCTATGAGTCAGACCCGACTCGACGACACTTAACCACATAGTGAATAAAATCCGAGTGGTGTGTATGCCCGTGCACCTGCTCTGCCCAGAGCGAGCCGAGATCCTTGGCTAATCTTTGAAAGGAGGAAGCCCGTTTCGATGATTAGGCCCGTTACTGCTTTGCTGGGCACTCAAACTGAGGGGAAGCACCCCATACACATTACCCTTGTACCCATGGGCATGACCCCACAACACACAGAGATTTCACCTCTCTTCCTAACTAAGTCACGATTTGGCTTTTAGAATCTCTTTTTCCTAGAGGGTGGTCTGAGGGTAAAACTTAGCTTTCTATCACCAGACTCTACTGAGATGCCTTGGAGATCCACAATGTTCATGGATATTGTTGTTAGAAGTCCCACAAATAGAGGACCATGCTTCATTTGGTTTAACTCAGCCTGTCGCATGGCTGTTTGATCAGAGAACCTTTGCTGTTCCCGCCACCATTAATATCCCACCAAGCATGGTTTTGAAAAGGCTTTATGGGTGCATCATTTGAGGTCCTCACTGGGGAACCCCCCCAGGGGACCTTGGGAGTTTTCTCTCACAAAAGAAACATTTCAGCCTAGGTGAGTGGGCTTCCTTGAAACCCATATTCTGTGATGGTGACAGTGCTTCCATAATGGCCATTTAAAGTTTACTTTTATATAAAGTCACATTTATATTTTGCTCCCCAGCATGTGAAAACTAAGTATGTTTTCTAAGTTTGGAGTACAGAACTCTATTGTGCTTGTCATTGTCTTTCTCCTTTGGAGGAAGGAAAAATCATCAATGATACATTTTATCACAAGGTGTAGAAGAAGGAGGGTCAACATGAACAGGGTGTGGTGACCTCAAACAGAAGAGAAATCTCGTTTTTCATACATTGCCACAGAACCATGCAGAGGCTCTGGCTGGGCTCTGCAAGCCACAAAATATAGAGCAATAAAATTGATTGGAGTCACCTGTTAGAAAAGCAAATTAAAGCAATTTGTATGTTTTGATAACTTTACAGTGGGTGCACACATACACAACTCTGTTATTGCTCTAACATGGATTTCATATAAGAGAAAAATAGCAACGAAGACAAGGTAACATAGAGAGGAGTTGCTATCAAGCCACCTAATCTTTTCTCACCCCAGTTATTATATATTTTGGGGCCACTCCGACTTATATTATCCAATGCTATAGCCACCAGCCCCATATGGCTACTTACATTTTTAATCAAATCAAATATGTCAAAATTAAACAAATTAAAAATTCAGTTAATTGTACCACCCACATTTCCAGTGTCCAGTAGACACTTAAGACTATCGGCCACCATATTGGACAGCACCCATAGAGAATATTTCTACCATCACCACGTTATCTACTGGATAATGATAAGTCCATGGGTCAAAGTCAAAATCACTTTACTTTTTCTGAAGATATTAGCAAACTAAGATCTTGAGTCTTGAATCAAGAATTCTTGTCAACAAAGTCCTAGATAACAAAGACAAATATCAGGGCATTGAGCACTTGCACCTGCCTTCCATGGAAACACACACTTCTCTCCTCCAAATGGCCAAATCATATGCAAATGTACTGAGTAGAAGTCATCCCCAAATCCTCATGGAGGACTCCATCTATCGCACAGAAGGAGCCCTGATGTACAATTCCTGCATTTTGTGTTCCTACCATAAATATCAACCTGCTACATAGCGAGGTTCATTCTAGATATTTCCTATTTGCACTGTAGCAGAGCTTCCATTTATCACACTTGCCACCTAATTTCCCCAACTGAAACTACTGCAGCGGTTGGGGAAGATATGAAAAGTCCAAGCCAAGGAGGTTTGCGAGTGAGGCACTGCTAGGTGTCATTGCTGGGACGAGATCCAGTCACCCAGTCATAATTTACATGGGGGCTGATGTGAATATCTATGCAAATACCTTTTTGTTGTTCTGGGAGGAAGAGAGAAACACATACACACATACACACACACTCTTTTTCTCCAGTTTTTAGCTACTTGCTTTTTATGCTTCATAGCAGTCAGCTAGCCAATTCTAGCCCCTTCCTACCTCATTAACTTTAATGTGAGTACTTGGGCACCTGTATCTTTCTGGTGCATCGCAAGAGCCAGGAAGATGGGCAAGCAGATTAAAAGAACAGTCTCCGGAAATCTGGCGACTTCATTTCTCCCCAGTCCATCGCTCCACATCCTGAGTTCAGTGCTGGTACAACAACCGCTTTGCCTTTATGACTCCCCAGCACACTCGATGAGGTTCTTCCATTCCTAATTGGAGGACATGGCGTTTGGAACGCCAGGTGGTGTCTGGCTCACACCTTCTCTCCTCCCACGTTGTTTTTTAAGGGAGGCTTTCACACACACACACACACACACACACAATTACCAGCTCCATGTTATTGGTGATTATCTGCTAGCATGGCTTATCTGTGCCTTTACCAAGGCTGAGCCAAAGGACAAACTTCTTTAAGGATAAACAAGCTTTTTTTTTTAATTGCTGTGCATGTGAGGACAGACTGACGTTGGAAATTATCTGCGGCTATGAGGGGTGAAAAAACCCTACTGAGACCAGTTTACCTGCATTTGGAAGATGCTCTGTGCAACTCCCTAGCTTCATCTACTTCCTCTCCTGTTAATTAACTTCTCCCTGCACAGAAGGCCAAATATATGACAGTTGACCTTCCGTGCTAGCGATTTTGCTATGAGAGCCCTCTGACACACTGTTCTATCCTGAGTTGCCCCTTCCTAGTGAGGGTGAGCTTCTTTCCCTCAGAGGATTATGGGACTGTGTATTCTAATTAGACCCTGAATAGTCCCTGTGTTATCAGTGGAAACTGGATCCTATTTGTTAATTGTGCCGAGATCATTCCGCAGTGGTTGACATATCGCTGTGGTCTGTTGAGCAAGCACTTCTGTTATGTTCACAGTTTGATAATCAATGCTCCACTGCACACAATTCCTTCTGAATATGCCCATTTGTTCGTCCTCTTTGCTTAATTGAACAATTGCAATTACTGGTACATACAACTAAATGTTAATTATTTTTCTTTTCAGATTTTTCCCCCTCTCTTAATGATTTTATTTACAAATTAGAAGACTTATCATATTTTCCACACCAAATTCCCCATCTGAACCAGTGTGACGAATAGCAAGGCAATTTTTTTTTTCCGCCAGGAAGACAGAATTCTTAACAAGCGCTCCTTGTTCACTTTTATAACAATTATGTAACATTTAGAAAGCTAAAGAAAGTCTTCAGAAGCGTGAGTGGTTAGATGACTATAAATGCAAGCAATTACTAATAAACGATCAGAGAGTTATCTCATTTTAAAAATAAATACAAAAGTAAAACACAAGAGCATTTTTTTAAATAAGGAAATAATCAAAGTTCATCTGAATAGAAGTAACTATCTGACAAATAATGGTCAAGCACAATCGATCTTGAAAATCTGGAAAGTTCAGCAAAGTATTAAGAGGATTTAAATAATTCCTCATACCTCTCCCTACTCTAGGACAATGACTATTAACACTTAGTATGTCTCCTCCAAAGGGCATTGGGGTTCTCCCTCTGGGATATGCTTAGGATCGCTAACCTTTAACCCGCAGCCAGAGTTGGTATTCCACCCTCTCTCTCTCGGTGTGTTTGGTACTTCCGCTTCTACACTAAGCTTCCATTAACCTCAACTTTAGCTTGGTAGATGTGGGTAACTACCGTTCTGGTGTGCTCTCCCCCCTGGGCACCCCCGAGCTGTGCTGCTCTGCATCCCTAACATCACCCTCTCCTTGCGTTTCAGGGTGGTTACGCTGCCTACCGCTACGCCCAGCCTACCCCTGCCACGGCCGCAGCCTACAGTGACAGGTAAGTGGCTCCTCCTCACGCTGGGCAACCACTTGAAACTCACTTAGGTGATGGGATAGGAGACTCTAGTCCGGTCTGCCTGGAAATGCATTACTCCTGGGAGGAAGCCCCAAAGTTAGGTCCCATGGTGAAGGCACACAAAGGGCCCACAGAAGACCCATGCTTACGTCCAGTTCATTCCCTGCTCCTTGCCCTCTCTGCTCCGATCCCAAAGGAAATGTTTTGCCCCCACAGCAACGTTTAGGATCTCCTTCCTGTGTGTGACCAGACACCCTGTTCACACACGCACACACACACCCATGCACCCACACACCCTGTACGACCTTCTCGTGGTCTTCTACAAAAGACCATGGTTTCATCTAACTCACACGAAGAAAATCAGACGATGAGCCTTACAGGTTTACCTCCATTTCAGACACCACCTTTCCCCTTCTATGCCCAGAAAGGCATTCCCTCCACTACCTTTTTAAATCCAAAATAAAGGGACAGGAAGGGCATCTGGCCTCCATATGGAGATTCATTCTTTTTGGCGATGCCCAGCACCCACAACCATAGATCAGCTTTTATTTGTGATGCACACCTCACATGAAGCCTGGCAGTGGAAGGGACAGATGCGTGCTTGAGGGATTCAGGAGTCGGAAGGGATGTGTGTGGGTGGCCCGACTCCCCAAGCTTTACAAACAAGTTGGTCTCTGAAGCAGCGAGTCATAGCTCTTTTTGTAGAGGTGCCTTGAAAAGAACACAAAACGTGCGTTCCCATATTGAATGCGATCTCTTGGCTCTGTTTTCCGAGGACGTAAATGCGAATGTTCAGATGCTCTGCATGCACGAAATGTCACCGAGGGTGCTTATGTTGGTAATGACTCCTTGAATTTAAAAATGTGTCTCACGAATAGAACGATAATGGTAACAATTTGCATGCGTGGCTGAGGCATGCTGGGTCAGACAGGTAAGCAGGCAATAGGTGTGAGCGTTGAATGAGAAGTGCCAGCCGAGCCTGGTGTCCCCGAGTGGCCTGCGGTGATTGAGTCCCCATCTCTATTTGCTGTGGCGCGTATGCTTCCCCGCAATTCCATCCCATTTCTCACAAGATGGGTTGTTAGCTTATCGTAGCTGCAGAATTCTTCTGGAACACAGAAAAGCCAAAGGAAAAAAATCCCTGAATTTGAAACACTTTACTTGGAAAACTCCATGTGTGAACTTATAACGAATTGCACTTTGGTGAAATAGAGTTGAGATCTGCCGTCTGGTTATGTGCAGGCGTTGTTATTTTCTTATACACGGCCTTCATGAGTCCTCGAGGCTATAGGGAGCCTTCGAGGAAATCCACACCATTGTCGAGCCATAGTTCCACATGCATAAATTATCCACTTATCCAATAATCAGTTGCCAAGAAGCAGAGCGTTCCATGAAAGCTGTTACATTCAATACACTGACACTGGGTTGGGAAAATAGAGAGGGTCATTAAGGCTAATAAAAAATGATGACAATCTCGAAGTGCTCGAGATCATTCTACAAATGAAAAGGCTTAATGCTATTAAATCCTGCTCAGTGAAGATGCACTCCGCATCCATTGTAACGTGGTTCAACTGCAGCCCTTAATTATTTTTATGAAAATACCTCTAAATGCTAAATTCTCAAACACCCACGCGGTATGTAATTATAATCATGGTAACTTTAGCCTGCCGTATAATTATAAGAATCTTGAGATTTCTTTGAATGTTTATCTTGCTTCTTGGTGGAAGCGCATCCATCCACAAGTTGGAGAAAGGTTAATTGCAGAGATATAATTTAAATCGCCTTCTTCAATAAGACCAATCTAGACATTTGAAAAAATAAACAATGCTTAGCCCTATCCTTGGATAGAATCTCTTGAGAAGCCATCTCCACTTGTATTCATCTAAAATTGAGTTAAATTTTTCTGCATTTTGGAATACCATCTATGCAAATATATGTATAAAATCTATAATTTTAATAGTATTAAGATTTCTCATTGGCAACATATCCTACTGAAAAAAAGGCCCTCATTGTTGAATTGGTAAATGTTTAATAACTCTGCAATTCCCAGTTTAGTATAACAGGTTCAGGGATGGGAACCACTCACTGTATTCTTGTCCACGTAACTGGCTTCTTGCTGTTCATTAGAAATATTTGCATACCAGGTCTTCCTGGTTGCTGTGGAAATTCATTACCAGCCCTACTGAACTTTATTGTAAGCATGGTACTTGTCACATACAGAATTCCTCATTGAGGTAAATCCAGTAATGATGAAATTACCAGAAAAACAATCCCTAAAATGATATTTCTGGTTTGATTTATCAAGTGTCTCTAGTAAATGGCAGTACCTTTTATTCTGAGTAATAAGATACAGAGAAGGAGGTTCCTTTCATAAAGACACACATTTGGGGAGAAATATAAGATTATTATAATAGCTTTTGAATCTCTATTAGAGATGCCAAGCATCGAAAACTTATCTCAAGGCAGCAGTATGATAAATTCCTTTTACACTATCATAGCACATTAGTAGTCATAGACTCTTAGTCCTTCTTCTCTGAAAGACACTGAGACAAAAGGATAAACTTCTCAACCAAAAGAAACGCCTTCAAGATGGAAAGGAAAACCAGGAGGAATTGAGAACATTTTGGAAATTTCCACTGGTTGTCAATTGAATCCAAAGAAAACCTGCAACAAACTTTCCCTATAATCGAGAGACCCCTCTTCAGATGTCTTGAAAACAAAAGAAGTTTGATGTCCCCGGGGGAGCAGAACTTTACCTTTTATCAGCACAAATTAAGCCCTTATCAAATTAAAGATTCAGGGACCTTTGAAAAATGCTGACCTCCAGTAACCTCAAGACTGCCCAGAGGTCTTCACAGAGCACCTGGTAGCTCCCTGCCCCTCACTTTCCCGGTGAAATGATCCCATGATGATGACCTCAGGTCACCCTAGGAGTCGCTGAACACTGACCTTCAGAATGAAGACCATCTGGTACGGGCAGAGATTTTCCCAAACGAAAAAGGTGGAACTGAATTAGATCACTGTTTTAGTCTCATTGACAATCGGATGGGGATAGGCGAACATCTTTTCTTGGCACTTAGGAAACCTTTGGTAAGCACTTGACCTCACCAATTCTTTATCATTACTCCCACTTTGGTTGAAGGAGAGCCCACTGTGCAAACTCTCAAGGAAGATTGTTGTCTGAGCTTGAACCAATCAAAGCATGGCAGGGGGGCGTGTGGTCGCGGTCATTGCATGCCACGTGGTGTTGCTGATGTGTCTGTGGCTATGTTCTGGATTGGACGGGTCCATCCCATGAGCTCCGTGAATGGCTTGCTTGGACGAAGCCTGGGGGCAGGCTTCTCTTTACCGACTGGCTCTGGGTTTCTTTGCGTATCATGACTCGGTCTTTGTTGCATCTTTCAGCAAACTGGGAGGGTGTGGGGAGGGTCCCTGTTCAATGAACTGTGCCACGAATATTTGGGAAAATAGCAATGATGTATACATAGCTTTGATGAGGAGATATCACCAGAAAGACAAACATCCGTCACGCTTGTCCTGCTTGCTAACATTCTAACATTTCCTAGTGGTCAGTGCATGAAAACATACCTCCATGTTAGGGCACAAAGTAGCCAGAAGTAGACCAACTAAAGAGGAAAGCGATGTGGAAGGTTTGATTGTGAAGCTTTGTGACACTATGTTCGTAGTCCTGGGGGCTGTTTCTTCTTTCACCAAAAGCATGCGTTTCCTTTAAAGATCTGCAGAGGGCAGGAAGCTTTGGGCAAAGCACTGTTGCACCAGGCCACACAGGTGTCCCCAGGCCAAGTGGAAAAGACCACGAACCACAAGATTTTGTTTTAACCTTCTGTGTTTTATGAAACCTTAAAGTTTCATTGTCAATGTAGTATTAGAAGGTACCTTGTGAAATCACTATTTTTGTGTATGCGAAAAACAGTAGGATGTTGGCAATTCCACACAGCTCAACTTATAGAAACCCAAACAAAATACCATTAGTATCAATTGCCTTGTTCTCTACGTACATTTCCCCACCTTAACACCCATGCCTTGGGACCTCACCAGGGACTCAAAAGATTATCTCAGGGAATTTTAATTACAAGAAAGCTAGAATTGGTCAAGTTCAGTCAGTCAAAAGGTGCATTCCACCTTTGTGCCATTTAAATCTGATAACTAATAACTTGCAAATCTAAAGAGTCTATTTCAGGAAGAATTAAATTAGTCTATTAGTCTTTCTTAAGGCTCAACAAGTATAAGCAGATGTGTTTGGAGTCATGGAGAATGTGGACTTTTCCTAATTTTATATATATATATATATATATATATACACACACACACACACACACATACATATATAAAGAGAGAGAGAGAGAGAGGATGGGTACCAAGAGATATGTAATAAAAAAGAAATATAGGTAGGAGGTGAATGGAAGGGAGAAAGAGGAGGGAAGGAAGGGAAGCAGACAGAGAAAGAGGAAAGAGAAAGAAAAGGACCATCACTTTGCACTCTTATAATAGTACTTCATCAGAAGCTAAACTACACTAAGTAGAACTAAATCCTCCTGTGCAACCTTAGTCTGAGCTGAACTGGCACAGTAGAGTAATTCAAGTTGATTTCCGTTGGTGCAGGAGTTTTTATATTCTGGTCTCAGATGGAGGAATACAGGAATTCTGTTGTTAAAATAGACAGGCAAATAATTGCATTTAAAATGATAAGCCATTTTAAGAGTCCTTTTGATAAGAGCCATTTGATAAGAGTCCTTATCAAATGATATATACTAAAAATTAGGGGGCTGGGGTTTAGCTTAATGGGTCGAGTGCTGCTCTGCACTCTGAGGACTGAGGTTCACTCCCCAGCACTGCAACAATGGGAGAAGGATGGGGCAATCCCAAAACAATTAGCCATTGATAACCCAATGACGGTCGCTATAAGTCAGACCCAACTTGATGGCACCTAACGATAACAACAAAAATTAGGGAGTTAGCATAAAAAGCCTATGACTATCCTGAATGGAAAACTTCATTCACCAGTGAAGGGACTTGTGATTTTTTTCTTGTAGAAAGGTTATTTTGTTTAAAAAAAGTTGTCATACTTTATGGAGTTGGTGATGTTACTTTTTTTTGATGTGTGGTAGAATGCAGAGAGTTTAATGTGTGGAGAAGGGAGAACCTTTCGTGCAGGTAGACAGAAGGAAGCAGGCAGAGGGGGAGAGTTCGATTGTTTTACTCATCCCTCTTTGTGAGCCGAGTCTGGGAAGGGTGGAAACTATCTGAAGTCCAAAGCAGGAGCAAACGCTCGTCCCCACTCTGAGATGTGTGCAAGGAGAGATCAAGAGCTTCTGCAGTATCTCTCGAGGCCAAGTTGGGACCTGATTCTGACCTCCAGTGACGTAGGTACTGGTGTGCCACTCCGGGAGAACAGAGGCGATGGAATAGGATCTGCAGCTCCCTCTTCTGAGAAACAGGCTTTATGCTTGCTTCTCCCCTGTTGCCAGGAATAGCTTTCCATTTATAAAACGGTGACAATAGGAAACGGCAGCTTTGTTTTGTTATTTTATATCCAATTTTGCTCTTAATGCTCTTACTTGGCAAAATAAACACTGGCAACTCCATGCTGGACTCCTCCCTTTGTTTATATTTTCAGTCTTTCTTGAGAAACGGACTCATGGGGAAATCTAGTAAGGATGTTAGAAAACTTAGTGATGCCAGGGATGCTGTTCCCATATCAACAGAGAACTAAGGAGCTCATGGAGATGACGACATGATAGAAGGGACCCCGTGGCATTCCCAATGGAGAAAAGGGTCTCGGGCAGGAGGAAGCTATTTAAGGTTCATTTCTAGACTATTGGGGCTGGGATTTAGCTCAGTCGGTAGAGCGCTGCACTGCAGTCTCTGAGATCCAGAGTTCAGTTCCCAGCACTGCAAAAATGGGAGAAGGACCTGGCAATCCACTCCCAAGGCAATCCTGAAACAGCCATTGAAAACCCTATGAGGATCGCTATGAGTCAGATACAGACTCGATGGCACCTAACAACAACAATCTAGACTATTGAGTCAAAATAGGATAATGAGCAGGAATCATCCATCTGTAGCTTGACGGGCTGGGATTTAGCTCAGTTGATAGAGTGCTGCTCTGCAGTCTCTGAGGTCCTGAGTTCGATTCCCAGTACCACAAAAACGGGAGAAGGAGGTGGCAATCCACTCCCAAGGCAATCCAGAAACAATCTGCCATTGAAAACCCTATGAGGGTTGCTATGAGTTGGATACCGACTTGAGGGCACCTAGCAACCTAGCTAGCTTGTTTGACAGTGCTTTGTTGAAGTTATTCTTATTTTTGTTTTTTTAAATATTTTCTGTTATTTTCAGTCATCCTGATGAGCCCTCATGATTTTGCAATTAAGAAAAGATGCTCTGTCATCTTGTAATAGGAATATAGCAGAAAGGAATTATTAATGCCTTTATTTATAACTGTCCGCATCACAATGCCTACAGAAGTATGTCCAATTTTTTTTTAGAACTTCAGGTTGAAAGGACATATACATCTACTTATGTCTATGTTCTGATTTTTATGTATTCTTATTTTTCTTTTTCACTTTAAATTCACTTTCTTAACAGACTCACTTGCTGTTTTCAAGTGACTCAGGGCCTCCCTCAGAAAGAGAAAATGAAGCTAATTGTTCTAGATAGCTGTAGGGTAACTAGAAAGAAGGTTGTTGCCCATGAGAGTCCCATTCCAAGGTACACACACCAAATAAGGATAAATTTCTTCAGTAAAACATACAATATATATGACAGTGCTTCTTTTAAAGTGGTTCTGATTAGCCATTCTCAAAAAAAAAAAAAAAAAGAAAGAAAGAAAGAAAGAAATCACAGTATAATTAAGGGTATTATATTTTCCCCTCACCTGTCCTGCAGATTTCACTGCTTTCATTTGCTGATAACTGAGATGGTTCTGATATACTGAAGACTGGTTAGCTACTGATAGTAACATCACTGGGATTGTTAATACTGGGGGCCGTGGATGCCCAAGCATTAGGGTAGGAAGTAGCGTGGCATTATTGAAAGATATGCATTGTTTCCTCAGTTTCTATTATTCTTAATTTACAGACATCACACACATACACACTAATAGAAAATGTGCTCAAATTTTTGTTTCAAGAATTACCACTGGGCACGGTGGTACACACCTGTAATCCCAGTGACTTGGGAGGCAGAAGCAGGAGGATCGAGAGTCCGAGGCCAGAGGAAGTCTGTGTAACTTCACGAGACTCTGCCTCAAGATAAAAACTAAATGGGGCTGTGGGTGCAGCTCAGTGGTAGAGCACTTGCAAAAATAGGTGCAAAGCCCTAGGTTCAGTCCCTCAGTGAGAGTGAGAGACAGACAGAGACAGAGAGAGAGAGAGAGATTGGGAGGGTAGAGGAAGGAAGCAACTAATTTCCTTTGGTCCATAATCTATAATGACTTCTTAACAGTTTTGGAAATTCACAGTATTGGGTGAATATGTAATTGAAACAGCTTTAAAAAAAAATCAGCTCTGAAATAGACTACAGCCTGGACCAGCAAGGAGCTGGGGAGAGATGAAGGGGAGTTCCGAAGCCAATGGACCATGCCTGTCACAAGCCTGTGGGTAGACACTTTTGCCAGTAACAGGACAAGGTGTTAGAGCTCCTTTGGTCATGTCCAGGCCTAATTACACACTCTCCAGGTTGCAGATCATTGACTTGATAGGCCACAAAGAAAGCAAATAAAGCCTATCTTTTAAGTAGCACCAGTGGGGCCCTTCAGCTGTGAAGGCTTCAGAGGAGACAGAGCGCGGAATGATTTCTAGAGGTGGGCCAGAAACTCTGGATGCAAATATGCCCTCTAAGGCCGCTGGGTGAGCCACTTCTACTGCAAATAAAGTGCTTTGTAGATGGCAGTAATCCGGTTAAGTAGGAGGAAGAGACAGGCACAAGGTAGAATTTTAGCTCGCAAAATATTTGTGGACGTGGCAATAAAAGCTAAATGCCTCCACTCCTTTGCCAGGTTTGGTTCCATTTTTCCCTTCTGCTCCTTTGTTTTCATCAGTAGGTAGTGTGCTCTCTCTGCTATCTTTTGGGGTGAGATAGGACATTGCAGCCAGGTGTCATGGGCCACACCTGTAGTCCCGGTGACTCAGGAGGCTGAGGCAGGAGGATTGCGAGTTTGAAGCCAGAGGCAACCTGCACAACTTAGCCAAGACCCTGTCTCAAAAGGAAAAAAAGGGGGCTGGGGAGGCAGCTCAGTGGTAGAGCCCTCGCCTAGCATGTGAGGTGTGAGGCCCTAGGTTCAACTCCCTAGTACTAGGGGGGAAAAAAAAAAAAGAACTTCTCACTAAAAATCTCTACTGGTCCCTTTAAGGTTGTCACACCAAGTTCTGACTCTGCACCTAGGAACACAAGCTGAGTTCTCTTCAGACGAACTGATTTCTGTTTCCACGTGGCCTCTAAATTATGCCCATACTTGTGTCAGCCCACATATGTGGACAGTTATTTGACAGAAATAAATGACTTCTTATGGTTTTTCTCCCCAGCGCGCATCACAATGATTGATTCCTCTGGAATCAGACTCTCCTCAAAACCAGAGTGCATTTCATATTTAATTAACATAGAAAACATTCAGAGGAGGGGCGATGGCTGGGGTGGGGGGAGTTTGGTGGGTCAGAATTAAAGAGACACTGAGTAGTCTATTGTGGCATCATCTCTGGGCTCACTTTTGCTGCGTTATGATGTCTGAATGTTTGCATAAATTAATCGATTTCGAGGAGTTGAAGCATAATCAAAGCCAAGCATCCTTTTCCCTTAATCAGCTTACCCATTTAGATTGGAATGATTTGGCCTGAAATTATAGAAGTCCATCACACTTCTGATAATCTTCATTGGTGGCCCCATGGACTTCTTCAATCAACTCTCAATAGCTCTCAGAATCCATCTTCTTATGACTTTCTCCAGCCTAGGACCACAATTAATCACTTTCTTGGCCCCAAAGATCCATGGGTACAGAGTAGTGACATGCTAAGATCTTGTCATTGACTACACCATAGACTCACATTAATATAAAACGTACTGTGGGAAAATCCCATCTGATTTATCCTAACAACGTTATGGAGCCACAGTTTTCCCATCTGCCAAATAGACAGAGTCTTATCTATTAGAATTAGAAGGGATGAAGGTGAATATTATAAACTAATCAGGTGGTGCAGATTTTACCACTGACTCGATTTCTGATTGTTGGGTATCTTAGCATATAGGTGATTATTTGTAAGCATTTGCTATATAGAGGCAGCAGCAAGCAAATTAAATCCATAAAAGTTGTGAGTGGATTTTAGACAAGGCAATCTCTAAGGCTCACCAGAATGCTGACATTCTGGGAGCTTGTGCTTTGCCCAACCGCCTAGGACAGTGTGGGGAGTCTGTCAGGATTAGAAACAAGATCTTTTATACACAAAGTACCTGCTTTTTGACTTGCATAGGCACTAGGCCATCTTTGCTATTGATGTACAGAGTGTGAGCACAGATTTGGGGTTAAATGAGGTGGTTTGAGTCCCCATAGAATTACTACATGAAGCGCCAGGCGTGGTGTCGCACGCCTATAATCCCAGCGGCTCAGGAGGTGGAGGCGGGAGGATAGCAAGTTCGAGACCAGAGGCAGTCTGCGTAATTTAGCAAGACCCTGTCTCAAAAAATAAAAAAAAAAAATGGGCTGGGGGAGCAGCTCAGTGGTCCAGCAAAGCAGGCAGTGCAAGGCCCTGGGTTCAACCCCCAGTACCGCAAAAAAAAAAAAAAAAAAAAAAAAAAAAAACAGAATGACTACATGAGATAATGAGATAAGGTAGTAATGTTTGGTCTTTAACTACCTGATCTACATATAAAATGGGGGTACAGGGTGATCACCACCTCATTGGGTTATTGTGCAAATTCACTGTGTTTATTAATAGAAGCCCCTCAGGTAGATCCTGACACTTAGCACTCAGGATGCTTTTATTATTACTATTATCATTATCATTATTATTATTATTATTATTATTATTAAGCACAGCATCACTCAACTATGAGGACATTTTGTTCTTGAGTCAAAAATGAGTTTCCTATGGAAACAGGTTTTATGAATTAGAATTTATGACTAAAAAAATGTTTTTCCTTTTGGTTTTTCTTTTAACTCTTGACTTCCAGCCTGGAAATATAAGAACAGATGGGGCAAAAATAAAAAAAAAGTTGGGGGCCATGAGATGAAGCACCCTCTCTGGCACATTCATCGTTCTCCCTAGGTATTTATCTTCTTTCCTTGCCCACGGAGCAGGGCAAGCTGCCAGCGATGCACAGCTTCCTTGCAGAAATGCTCGGTCTTCCTAGCACAAACGTAGCCTCCAAACCATAGCTGCATCAGATTTTTGTTAAATCTGTTGCCCACCTTCTTTGGGAGGGGAGAGAAGACAATTCTGCACCTTTCAGAGTACACACAGACAAAAAGTTAGTGCCGATTCCCCACCCCTATAACATAACTTCTCACTCTCTATTAAATCTGTACAAAAGACTATAAGGGGCTTAATTTTCCCCCCATTTTCCAAATGAGGAAATGGGAGTCCAGAAAGAGGAAATGATTTTGCTAGTAGCGCACAGCTTATTGCAACAGGCATGGCCTTCAGATTTGCTGGTGGCTGTATTTCATTGAGCCTGGAACAGAAGTACAGGGGAACCAGAAAGGCTGTTAGATGTTGGAAAACTAAAATGGCAGAAGTTCAAAGGTCTCCAAGTAATGGAGAGGCATTTAGATTTGAATTTCCAAACCTCAGAGCAGTCTCATGGATAGTCAAATGAAGTACAGATTGACTGCCTATCTATCTCTTTTTCTATTTCAATTTTTATATATATGCAGTGTTAGCAAAAGGAACTGTATCTAAATGAAATGTTTTAAATTGTACTTTATTCCCTCTTTTACAAAGGGGATCAAAATGGGCCCCTAGCATCCGATCCCACCTGTTTTCAGAAGCTAAGCAGGGTTGGCCTGGTTAGTCCTTAGACAGGAGACTGCCTGGGAATACCAGTTGCTACAGGCTAGGGAGGAGGACTTGGCAGCCCACTCCTGAAACAATCCACCATTGAAAACTCTATGAATAGAAAAGAAGCACTGACAATAGTGCTGGGCATGGCACAGTGTTGGGGAGTGTTTCCTTCTGTCATACATCGGATCTCTATGAGTCAGCTTTGACTCGACAGCATCTAACAACAACAACAACAACAACAACATAGTTCATCTCATCTGTTTACCTGCTTGGCTGTTTATGCCTCCTCTCATTCTACAATTTGCCAGAGGCCATCGAAGTATGTATGATGCAATATATACCAACATATAAATAAAATTAACAACAAGGCAGGAAAAAATATGCATGTGAATGAGATTTGTACCATTCTAGAGTAGAATATTAGAACTGGATGTGGTAAGAAAAGTTAAATGCTGACCACAAGCAAGTAAAGCCCCCTTTCAAGGTGACAAAACCAAAATATAAATAATGCTATGAGTCTCCAGAGAGGCAAACCGAATACAGATATTCACTGGGGATTTAAAGACCGTGAGCACAACACCCTGTCCCCTAGCCTTAGCTCAGGGGCCCCGTTCATTCCACCCAAAGGTTTACTGAAGGATGTGTGTAAACTATTTGGTAAAGTCAGCAATAAGAATCCGAATCAGGGCACCTTATTTCTGCATGTTAATATTGAATATAAAGAAAACACTCACAGCTGGATTCCACGTGGACCGTCCAGCAATTTTTTAAGAAGAGCAACATGAATAGCCTAATTATTGTGAATTCCCACCTTGGGTTTCTATGTATAAAAGGAAGCCTTTTGGCAAGCATAATTAGTAATTATAAATAATATATGAACTACTCTGTGTGATTATCAGGACATAATTATCAATAATTAAAATAATTATAAAATGCTGAAATTAACACTAGGACAATTCACTTTAGACCCAGAAAACAAATCTCTGTGTTTCCTGCAGAGGCAGAGCGTATGTGATCAGAGAAGGGTGGGTGCATCCAGAGATGAGTGCTAGGAGCTGGCTGGTAATTACAATCACCTGAAGGGCCTTTCAGGTACACCTGAGAACATGGAGACCCTCGTCCAGAAGTCTAACTTAACACTATTGGGGAATGGGGATAATCATTGGTATTCTGTGTTTTTTTTTTTTTAAATCCTATCTGAAATTTTTTTATTAAAAAGTAAAATCCTAAATGTGCATCGTTGGGACCTTACAGCTTATACCTAACAGCTGCCCCAGAGCCTACAGGGAGAAGGACCTTGACTGTGTCCCACTATTGCCTTGGGGCATCCTATTTACCCAGACCTGCCAGGCCAGGGGACTGACTCCTCAGGCAATCGGGATTTTCTAGCAGCCATCCTTAGAGGATTTTAAATATACATCAGTATGTATGTCAGATTCAACATTCACAGCGTTTTATACAAGTGACTCTTACGAGGAGTGGTACCCAAACCCAAATCCGAGGACTGCATAGCAAGAGCAATACAACAGAATCAAGAGGCCAAAGAATGAGAAGAGGCCAGGATCTTTAGCAATAAAACGTAAAAGCAGTATTATTTGATACTGGCTGGCTAGTACTTCCATTTGACTTAGAATTCAGTGGGTAAATTTTAGAAGAAAAATTGCAAAGAGATGAGATTTAGCCTAAGAATGAGGAGAAAGATACATAGCAAGCCACAGGATTGGTTGAAATATACCACCAGCTGAGGCAGACCAGGAGTCGAGATGGTTGGTCCATGAAAACTATTTTAAAATATAAGGAAGTCTAGGGACACAGAAAAAAAAGACCATGCTACATGTCATTCCTTCATGAGTTGCTGTTAGAATATCTTTCTGACACTTTCTTTCAAGCCTCAATGACATCCTACTCAAAGAGGAATACAAATGCTCTAGTTTTTGGTCTTAGACAAGTAGAAGATTCAGATCGGTTGTAGGAAGTTCCTTCATAGAGACATCACACCCCAGTGCTGTTTGAATATGCCTCCTGTGAGCGACCCCAAGCAGACAGAACCTCTGAGCATGACCTTGACCATAGTCTCGACCCAAGACAACTGTGTAGAGATTTCACCTCCACCAATTAGCAGGTGGCTCAGAGGACATGCCCCAGTTCTCTCACCTATAAAGACAGATGTCACAAGAGAAGCTACTAGGAAAACTAAATGAATATGTAGCTATGATACTTAGCAACCTCCCGTGACAATGTTCAGTAGTAGCCTTTGGAGTTAACATTCCCAAGAGTCAACAAACGTAGCCTTTTCCATTTGGAACCAGGAATTTATCCTTTCATTGTTTTTGTTAAACTGGCAATCTTCCCTTCTCCAATAAAAACTCTTCCATATCAACCCAAATCTTTCCTAGAACAGGTGGGCTTGGACCCAGTGATGGTAATGAACTTGCAGGTTTCTCAGCAAGGTTTCCCAAACTTCTCCAGGGTAAGAAGTAACAGGAGCTGCGATTCTCTTACAAGCGATTTCTGCTCCCTAGGACACCGTGAAGACAGTGTCCCCTGGTGCAGGGCAGTCACCAGGTCTGGGTTCTTGTTCAATGTATCAATTTTCAGACCTCTCTCATGCAAACTCTGATTCAGATGGGGAGGGTCAAAACTCAGGAATTTACATTTTCTAACAACCATTCTAGGCAATCCCTCAGGGAAATTTGAGAAATTCGGGAGTAGGAAAAGCAACATAAAGGAGAAAGGAATTCTCAGGGAAAGAAATGCCAAAGATAGAGTTAGAGGTGGATTCAGAAGGAGAAATGGAAAGATCAAAACAAAGCTGACAGATGGAAAAATAAGTAGAAGAGGCAAGAAATCAAAGATGGTGAGCATGGCATTACAGCAAGTGTAGACGAGCTTCCTTTGCAAAATCGGAGGTGATGTCATTTCTCTTAGACAGCGTTTAGATACTAGAAGAAAACTTTCCTGGACAAAGCCTCAAGGGTGTGGGTTGCAGCCTCTGCAGCCTCCATGGCCAGGCCTCCCTGGAGGCTGGGGCATGGTGACCAAATAGAGGTTGCAAAACAAGAAAACAGGTGCAAGAGAGTCAGGAACTCAGCCCCTTTGCCATGCTACAGTTGCTTCTCAGGTCCACACCATTGAATCACCTTCAGAGGATTTTTGAAATGAACCTCAGATCCATTAAACTGGAACCACAAGCAGGCACAGGGGGCACCATCCACCCTCATTTAATGCCTTCCTGTGAATCTGTGGGAAAGCCAAGATGAGGACCATTCAGCTGTACAAGAGGTTCTCAAGCTTCTGCCGCACATAGGAATTACCCAGAAGTATTTAGAAGTTACCAATGCTCAAGGGCCATTCACGGAGACTGCCGTTGAATTGGTCTTGGGCATAGCCTGGTCACTGGAAATTTTAGAAGTAAGTACACCATGCATGTATTGACAGTGTGCAGCCAAGGTTCCGAACTGCTCAGCCAGATTGTACCATCTGCAACCAAGGAGCAAACCAGTTTGTTGAAAGTAAGACATGAGTCAAGGTTGAATCCTTGGGTCTGTACTGAGTGAAGAGCAGGCAAGGGTTAGCATCAGGAGGCTCCACCTGCCTTTCTGCCCACCCACACTGCCCTCCTCATGTCACTCCTTCTGAATTTGTTTGAGAACAGCAGACTTCTCAGCTCCATCCTTAATCTTTGATCCTATCATTTGGGGTAAATGGCTCCACAGAAGCAATCACAGATGATCCACTATGGGTCATCTAGACAGAGCATTTGTCTTCAAGTTGAAGATGAGAGAAACAGAACTGTACGGAAAATTAGCATAGTGAGCCGGGCGCGGCGGTGCATGCCTGGAATCCCAGCAGCTCAGGGGGCCGAGGCAGGAGGATCGCAAGTTTGAGATCAGAGACAGTCTGCGTAACTTAGCAAGACCCTGTCTCAAGTAAAACAATGGCCTGGGGGTGCAGGTGAGTGGTCCATCACTTGCAGGGCATGCAGGCGCAAGGCCCTGCAGGAGAGGGAAGGGAGAAGAAAGGAAGGCAGGAAAGAAGGAAGGAAGGAAAATAGATAGGTAGGTTGGTTGGCTGGTACTGGGTTCAACCCCTAGTACCATAAAAAAAAAGAAAAAAAATTAGCATAGCAAAGTGGTTACAGACACTAACATGAAGCTTCCCTCTTATGCCCACTGGACAATTCTTCTGTTCACCTGTCACATGGGCCATCCCTGCCCAGTCTCTTCTTTGGCAGACTTTGCCTATTGATCACACCTATAATCGATTATGGGGCTTGGGTTTAGCTCAGTGGGTAGAGCGCAGCTCCACACTCTGAGGACCCAGGTTTGATCCCCAGCACTGCAAAAACGGGCGGAGGACATAGCAACCCCACCCCCGAAGCAATCCCAAAACAATCAGCCATCGAAAACCCTATGAGGAGCCGGGCATGGTGGTGCACGCCTGTCATCCCAGCAACTCAGGAGGCGGAGGCAGGAGGATCGCAAGTTGGAAACCAGAAGCAGTCTGCGTAACTTAGTGAGACCCTGCCTTAAAAAGTAAAAAAATGGGCTGGGGTACAGCTCAGTGGTCCAGCACTTGCAAAGCATGCAAGCGCGAGGACCTGGGTTCAACCCCCAGAACCAAAAAAGAAAAAAAAAAATGTATGAGGGTCCATATGAGTCAGACTTGACTCAAGGGCACCTAACAACAACAACATAATCAACTGAAGAAAGCACAGGGTAGCGGGGCATTGTGACTCCAGCCTGTCATCCCAGTGACTCAGAAGGCAGAGGCAGAAGGATCTCAGGTTCGCAGCCAGAGGCAGCCTGTATGCCTTACCAAGCTTTGTCTCCAGATAAGAAGTTAAAAATGGGCTGGGGGGTGCAGGTCAATGGTAGAGCACTTGCAAAGATTGTGGGAGGCACTGGGTTCAGCCCCAGTACCATAAAAAGGAAAGGGAAGGGAAGGGAGAAGCAAGGAAGGAAGGAAGGAAGGAAGGAAGGAAGGAAGGAAGATAGGTACGTAGGCTAGTTGGTTGGCTGGCTGGCTGGCTGGCTTGGACTGCAGTGCAACCACCCAGACCTCATGAATGAATGAGCTCTATAGAAAGACACCTTTCTGACAATTTATGGTGCCATTCTTAAAATGTAATGGGATTGTTGGTGTGGCTTTAAAATCAAATGGTACAGAACCAATGCATACAAATGGCTACCAGTTTTAAGATCGCTGCCGTATAGCTACAGGGCTCATGCCTAGTCTTTGCACTGTCTGTACTGGTGCTACCTCGTGGGTTCAGATTGATTTCACTTTATAGAATTCATCTAAGCCAGGTGGATTTTTTTGTTTTGCTTTTAAAGAGAGTAAGTTATCAGGGGGAAGGTAATCCCCTGTGTTGAAGCACTTCCTCTGGGATCACAAGAGCACTGTGGGATAGGGAGAGGTGTTCAGGAGGACCCCTTGAGACCCAGCATGTCGTGAGGCCAGACAGGGCAACAGTAAGACCCCATCTCAAAAGAAAAAAAGGTAACATGGGAGAAAAAATAGATCTAGGTTACCAAAAGGGCAAGGAAGGAAGGAAAGAAGAAAGGAGGAGAGGAGAGGAGAGAAGAGGAGAGGAGGAAGAGAAGAAAAGAAGGGGGTAGAATTGCAGCATTTGAGAATCAAGTGCATAGGGTCAAAAGGAGTACTATGCAGATATAATCATATTTTATCAAGTTCTGGAAAAGCTGAACTCATTCTGATTTCTTTATAATAAATCTTGCATGTTGCATTTTTTAAGTTTTCTCTGTTCACTCAATAACCATTTTACATCTGTTTTGATTGCCTAAAAATGGCTTTCCTTGTGTCTGGCATCCTGGACAGTTTGTTTGGAGCCATGCAGAAGTGAGACACAAGCTAGCATGTCTTCTAGAATTAGGGGTATGAATGCCTAACTAACAAAGCCTCCCTTCCCAGCCATGTATCAGCCTGCAGCCATACCACGGTGGCATCAGATCTCCAAAGCTAAGCAGGGTCAGGCCTGGTTAATACTTGGGTGGGAAACCACCTGGAAACACCAGGTGCTGTAGGCTTGGGGAAAGGACCCTGCAACCCACTCCCAAAAATCAATCAGCCAAAGAAAACACTATGAACAGTACCGAAGCACTGACAATAGTGTTTCCCTTGTTGTACACACGGTCGCTATGAGTCACACACTGACTCAACAGCACCTAACAACCACCCACCCCCCAAGTATATGTGATTCCTATACCAAAGAGCCTTCCCCTTTGGATAAACCAGGTTGCTATGTTTGGTTAGAGCACTGTGCCTCTTATGAAGGTCCTTCTAAGTGCTTCCTTGGGCCACCCAGAGGACATCATAACTTTAGGTTAGGTTAGGGGAGCCATACCTTACTGCTCTTTAAGTCAAAGATAGGTCACTCAAAACAAATATCCCACCAACATACCTTTATTTATGATTAATGCCATTGCTCCTAATACCTAAGGACTCTGAAGCCAGACAATCATGAGATTTTTCAGGACAAAAATGCAGCAATAATCTAATAAAGTTAATTTTTATTGTCAGGTGGCAAATGAACTTAGTTTTGACTTTCAATAGGTAGAAGAAACACTGTTCTCAGAGCAAGGATCATTTTGTTTAGATTTTATTGGTGCAGAAGGGACTAGAATTTTCAACTGAATGTCAACTTCTAGGGAATATTTGGATAGCACCTCTATTTATATTCCAGAATGCACCTCTTGTGCCAATAAAACTTTCGTAAAATGTTTTAAGCACTGCCTGATTGCTACTTTTTGAAACACTGAAACACTGGAATAAAACCAATCATACCGAGACCAAAAAAAAACACAGTCATTTATCTTGGTTTCTTTATTCATACGCACAGTAAAAGCCAGCAAATGAGAACCCAGTGGCTCTCTGCTCATGCTTTTGAGACAGTAAGACCCCAGCCAATCTCCCTGGGCCATTATCGTCTGCCTGAAACAGGTATTTTTAGTTCTGGGGAAATAAACAGGACCTCTGAATTAGGACACATCACATTGTGGAATTGTTGCGGTTGGAAACAGCTTAAGAGAGTTTTATCTTCCTTCTGGATGCACTAAATCAAAGTAAAACAGCGTTTTCAATTTTTATTCTCTCCAGCATACTGCATCATTAAAAATAATTCGGCAAGACAGGACGTATGCCCATTGATGAGTGCTCTTACCTTCTTTACATAGCAGACTAGTGTGGTGAAGAAATGATTTTCTATAACCTGATACTATGTAACATCCTCTTCTGGAATGACAGGGTTTTGGTGTTTTTTTGTTTTTTGTTTCCTTTCTAAACCGTTTTTGGGTAGTATAGTATAAGAATAAAGTCTGGAATTTTATGATATTCCTAGCTAGCTAACACCCACAGCCATAGCCCTGAGGCATCCGATCCCATCAGATCTCAGAAACTAAGGAGGGGTCAGGCCTGGTTAGTCCTTGGATAGGAAACCGCCTGGGAACACCAGGTGCTGCAAGCTTGGGAGATGGACCCAGCAACCCACTCCCAAGAATCAGTCTGCCATTGAAAACCCTATGAACAGCAGAGAAGCACTGACAATAGTGTTTCACCTGTTGTACACAGGGTTGCTATGAGTCAGATACTGACTCGACAGCACCTAACAACCACTACCACCTAGCAAACAAGAGTCCACATATCTTAACTGTAATCTCCTTTTAGCATAAACCCCCTGGGAGTGCAGTTGACATACTCTGGCTATAGACACCATACCCTGGCATGATGCTGGAGACACACTGTATTGAGATTCCGAGGCAGCAGCTTGCACACGGCCCATACTGCGACATCCCCATGATTTTGTTCGAGAGGCCCCGCATGCCTGTTCACGACCTTTCCAAGCTCTCCGTCAGGGTCCATGGCACATTTCCTTTGGACCTCCATCCACATGCAGCCCCGCCCTCCCCCTCACCCGTGCACACGGAAGCCGTCGGCAAAGAGCACGTTCCCCCCTGAGCGACCAGTATTGTGAATTTTATCTTCTCTTCCAGAAATCAGTTCGTCTTCGTTGCAACAGATGAAATTTCTTGTAACACCTCTGCAGGTAACAAACATTGCTACTTCTCGATGCATCCATCCACGTCTCAATATCCTTTTTTTTTTCTTTTTTCCTTTCCCCTTCTTCACATGCTACAGTTGATCACTCTAGAAAGTTTAGATTTAAAAAAAATAGACTGTATGCCTTTGGAATATAGCGGAAGCCTTTTGGCTCTGCTATAGAAAAAGATAGGAGGCGTGTTGCTAACGCTGGTGTGTTTAGTTCTGATTTTGGTAAAACACCATAAGGCTATGGTGAGTGAATCCACAATAAAATGTCTTGGAAGGATCAGTATTCTTATGGCAAAATACTGATCAAGGGAGATTAAGGGCACAGACATGTGACTTCCATGGTTTTTTTTTTCTTTTTTTCTTTTTTGACATATTATATCTGGGTTCACAGAGATTGAAATGTGAATTATTTGGGATCTTTATAGAAAATTCTAGGCCCTAAAAGACTGCATCTATAAAGCCAGAGGTATTAGGAAATATAATTATCTGTCTCATAAGAAGGGGATCTTCATTCTATTAGCTAAAGATCCTCTCTCTCCCTTCAAAACATATCTCAAGTGGCAGCTCTTAGACGTTTTTCTGGTTTTGAAACCAGGACATCGGCAAATGGAAACTGCCTGGTTGCATGCTATGTCCATCAAAATAATGCTGTGTCTTTTTGCTTTGATGTGGCTCGGCACAATTAAGTTTGGACTGTCATTAGCATGGAGTTACTTGATTAAATGCCAAGATAGGTGAGTGCTTGAACTAATACCACGTTCCTTTCTTTTCCTTCTTCTAATTTTTGTTTTCATCTTAAGGCCTACGCTACAACCCAAATAATGACTAGATGACTAGGAAATCTTGCCAACGTGTTGCTTTGGGCCAGCGAGGGAGGGCGGAGCAGCTCATCCGCAGGGGGCTGAGCATGGCGGCCTGCCTACGCATACATTAAACCCAGGCCAGCAGGCGGCTCCCCGGGTAACCACCCACCCCTCACCAGTGCAGCCCCAAAGAAAAGCTTATTTGCTAAGGTGTCATTTGCTGTTTAGAGTCTTTGGTGAGAATGAGTGGAAGGCAGAACGGAGAACACGCTCGGTGTCCCCAGAGGCAGGGCCCCCCAAATCTCTCCATCCGTATCATTTATCCAAACTAGGCACTTTTAGGAGCTTGAAGTCTTACCCTGTGAGTTGACGAGATGCTCATGGTCATGCCTAAAGCAGCCGCTTCCCCCAATTTTGTAAAACCCCTGTTGATAAGGACCCTGGTGTCTCCCTCCCATCCATCTCTAGCCTCAAATATCTCTGCTTCCCCCGTGAGAGGTGGCGGCGTCCTTAACACCGCACGGATGCCCCCTAGTAGAAGACCAGTCATTAATTACATTGCTGGGAGTGGCAGGGGATGGTTGTGGGAAACAGGAATAATTTCCAGTGCCTTCAGAAAAGGGAGCTTGCCAGAGAGGAGACGGGATCTGGGCGTGGTGGCTCATGCCTGTCATCCCAGGGACTCGGGAGGTGGAGGCAGGAGGATGGCAGGTTTGAGGCCAGAGGCAGCTTGTGTACTTTACCGAGACCCTGCCTCAAGATAAAAGAGTGGAAAACGGGCTGGGGAGTGTGGCTCAGTGGTAGAGCACTTGCTAAGGGAGTGTGAGGACCTAGGTTTGAACCCTAGTCCTGGGGGGAAAGAAAAAAGGTAACAAGATGTGAGGAGTGGGTGGGAATATGGGCTTCAACTGTTACCAGGTATCTTTTGTACATGTGCTGGCCTTCCCGGGTCTCTCCCTTCCCTGTTAAACCCAGTGTATTTCAAAATCAAAGATCAAATGCTGAAAAGCTGCGACATAAAAGGTAGCTATTGATTTCGCCCTGTGATTTAACAAATCCTGCCACGTAAGCAAGCGATTCACGTGCAACATTTCCAAAAGAAGCCAAAGATAATACAAGTGTGCATGCGCGTGGCAAGGGTTTCCGCCTACCTTATCTAATTTAGGGTGGCCGCTCCGAAAATTCTTGCAGAATTGCCATGGATCACGTTTCAAATCGAGAGAGAGACAGAGATCCCTGTTCCCTTGATGGCCATATTGATAATACTCTCTCTGCTTCGTAAGGTCCCATTTGAACTGGGAATTTTGAATCAAGCATGAAAAAGGAGACACCCCTGTCAATCAGATGTCAGATTATGTCACAGCCCAGGCACTCCCTGCACAGAGTGAAAATGAGGAGCCAGAGCTGCAGTGAAAGGAGCATGCTCCACGGCAGCCACGCCTGCATGCGGAGAAAGCCCAGCACATTCACATCCTACACAGACACCGGCCACGGCACCTCCTCACCCAAAACAGCACTGTGAAGGGCAGGTCTGCTGCATCCTGGTATACGCGGGATATTAGAATTTCACAAAAGACAAATTCTCTCTTTCTAAGTGAGGAAAAGGCACTGGGGCTTAGCTCAGTTGGTAGAGTGCTACTCTGTGCTGAGGCCATGGGTTCGATCCCCAGCACCACAAAAATGGGAGAAGGACATGGCAGCCCACTCCTGAAAGAATCAGCCATCGAAAACCCTATGAATAGCAGAGGAGCACTGACACAGTGCCAGGCACGGCACAGTGTCAGGGAATGTTTCATTCTGTTGTACATCGGGTTGCTGAGAGGCAGACCTGACTCAACCACACCTAAGAACAAGAAGTGGAGAAAGATATTAGTAATCTGGGCTGGGGGTTAGCTCAGTGGTAAAGCACATGCCTAGCATGAAGTTAGAAAAAGAACAAAGAAATTAACAGGAGGCTTCGAACCTCAGTTTGTGCAGCCAGATGGATTTCTAACTAAAGTTCTTAAGAAAGGTAGGCTCTTGTGAGTTGTAGCCACGGGTGGGCGAGATGACCAGGCACAGTTTTGTCTGTGGCTTAGTGTGGAGATGGTGAGATGGAAATCATTAAATGGTAGCAAGAGCATCACTTCAGGGTTTTTCTTTTAGTTCCCCAAAGCCAGATGATGGTTTTTATTGGAGTCTTTTTGTCGAGAATGCCAAAATGTCAATTCGGGAATAAACGTTTTCCATTAGTATTTGTGGTCTGGGAGACTGTGTTTGCAAGGGCATTGATTTTCCTTACTCAGTAGTTCCAACAACAGTACACGTTGTCTATGGTTTCCTTTGCCTTGGGTTGCTTGTGAGGACGCTGCTGGAGCATGTCCTTGTGACAAAAGACTACACCGCCACCTGTCACACTCCCCTTGTGCTCTCTCATCCTATTGCATCGAGAACCTTCAGTGGGTCGGATTCTTTAAGAGCTGGCAAAGGGGGGAATGATTTTCTCTTCTTATATCTCTCCCTGCCTCTGTGATTCATTAGTGATTTCCCAGGATGGACTGGCGAGGATAATCGCTTGAGATGGGTCCCTATTAGAATGGAGGTTGAAAAGTTACATATCTTAATGGATGACTGGAAATTCATTTGAGTCCATTAATATCTATTGAGTTCTCATCCTGTGTCAGGAACAGTGCTAAGCTAGTGAGGTCATAATATTAAATAATTCAGGCAAGGCTTCTGCAGAGTTAGCGCCATTCTAACAGAAAGCCTAACCCAAACCATGTAGATGAATACATATTTGCATATAAAGATGTATAATCATTAATGAATCAAAAAGCAAGAGAAGGAAGCTATGCACCATGGTGCACACCTGGAATCCCAGCGACTCTGGAGGCTGAGGCAGGAGGATCACGAATTTGAGGCAGGCTGTGTAACTTAGTGAGACCCAATCTTAAGACAAAAAGTCAAAAATGGGCTGGGGATGTGGCTCAGTGGTTGAGCACTTAAGAAAGCACATGTGAGCTGGGCGTGGTGGCGCACACCTGTAATCCCAGCGGCTCGGGAGGCAGAGGCAGGAGGATCGCAAGTTCGAGACCAGAGATAGTCTGCGAAACTTAGCGAGACCCTGTCTCAAAAAGTAAAAACAAAATGGGCAGTTCAGCGGTCGAGCACTTGCAAAGCATGCAAGCATGAGGCCCTGGGTTCAACTCCCAGTACCACAAAGAAAAAAAAGAAAGAAAGAAAGAAAGCACATGTGAGGTTCTAGGTTCAACTCTTCATCTCCTCAGTATCAAAAGAAAAAAAAAAGAAAAAAAAAAGAGGGGATGGAATGCAAGGCACCATCCAGCTTTGATCACACAAGGGTGGTGGATGATAGTTGAGTAAACACCTGAATGAATGAATGAATGAAGGCATGAGTCAGGTTGTACAGTTGAGAATGCTTCAGGCTGCATATGCAGCCAGTGCTAAGGCCCTGTGGTTGAGGCATGCTTGAGATTTCCAAGAGTCAGACATCCAATGTAGCCAGAGCTTATGAGCCCAGTGAATATTTTAGAGATATCAGAGAGAGAGTGAGGGGTGAGAGCAAAGTAGGACTTGGATACCATGAAACTATCTGGAGTTTTACTTTAAATGTGAGGGAAAGCATGGGAAGGTTGGTTTGGATGTCGCTTACCATTTTAGAAGATCAGCTACAATGCTTTATGGTAACTAGTCTGCAATACAGCAAGAGGAGAAGATGGGTCACTGGCCAGGAGATTCTGGGAGCTGGGTAGAGACGAGCAGTGATAGTCTGCGATGGCACACAAGGGCCATGGAATTTCAAGAAGCGGTTGCCTTTGAGCCATATTTTGGTGAGAGAACTGATGATACTGGAAGATTAGGAACATACAAGGTCCAGTTTCTGGTAAAGCCCCACCTGTCCCTCTTACTCTCAGGCTGTATCTGTTATTTCCTCCAGGGCCAAGGCTTCTGGTCACTATGGACAGCAAGCCCTCCATCCCTGCAATAACTCTCCCTTGGGTGGGGTTTGCTGAATTCTTCAGGGTATAGTAATAACTTGCTGTTATTTGTTGAGCAAATTCTGTGTGCTACCAAGTATGATAAGTTAGTGTGCACATATATTTATATGCATACACACATATAAAATTTAGCACAATCGCTCAATGACATGGAAATTATCACATCCCTATTTTGGAGATAAAGAAAAAAGTGTTCAAGCTCATAGAGGTTCAGTAACTTACCCAGAGTCACATAGGAGTCCACTGGAAGTCAAAGCACACTCTACCAGGTCACCCTGTCCCTACATACGCCTTTTGCCTTGACCTTGGAACCCAGACCTTTGGCTCCTAGATGGCATTCTCCTTTCTCTAGCTGTGACATTGCTTAGAGTTCTGGCTATTATGAGTTGCATGGAGGGCATCACTGATACACTTTTGAGGGACCCCCAGGGTTCAGAATGGCTCTGGCTGTTCTGCTGGGCGTTCATTTAACCTGACCCGCACCTGTCATGCAGCAGGGGTGTGCGGAGCCCTCCTGTGCACTGGGTGCTGGTGTAGGTGTGGAAGGATTGATGAGAGAGGTGGGTGCTGTGCAGGAAGCAGGCTGTGCATAAAGGAGACAGATGGGCGAGGTGTGTCATGGGTCAGGGTGCCCAACACCTGCCGGGATGAAAATCAACTGGCAGAATGATGGGTTCTCCCCCAACTACCTGTATCAACTAGGTGGTTTGGGTTTTACCAGAGAATCCCGGGTGGAGGGCATCTCACTGACCCTGCCTGCCTGAGAGATGGCGAGTGTGTGAGAGAGAGGGAGAGACAGAGAGAATGAGGGAGACAGAGAGAGAGAGAGAATGAGAGAGAATGAGAGAGAGAGAATGAATGAATGAGACAGACAGAAGAGAGAGAGAAAGAGAATGAAAGAGAATGAATGAGAGAGAATGGGAGAATGAATGAATGAGAGACAGAGAGAGAGAATGAGAGACACACAGAAAGAGAGAGAGAATGAGAGAGAGAATGAATGAATGAGACAGAGAAGAGAGAAAGAGAATGAAAGAGAATGAATGAGAGAGAATGAGAATGAATGAATGAGAGACAGAGAATGAGAGAAAGAGAATGAAAGAGAATGAATGAGAGAGAGAATGAGAATGAATGAGAGACAGAGAGAATGACAGAGAATGAATGAATGAGACAGAGACAGAGAAAGAGACTGAGAGAAAGAGAATGAGAGAGAATGAATGAATGAGAGCGAGAGAGAGTTGAGAAAGGACAGCACCTGGTGTTCCCAGGTGGTGTAGGCTTGGGAGATGGACCCGGCAACCCACTCCCAAAAAACAGTCAGCCATTGAAAACCTGATGCATAGCAGAGACACACTGACAATAGTGTTTCACCTGTTGTATGTCACTGTACTGTTTCCTAAATAATTAAAATAAGCAACGCTTGGCAAGCTCTAGGGCACACAGGGGCGTGGCCGCTCTCTCGTTCCTCTCCTCACCTCTCCTCTCCGACCGCGTGCTCCCCGACGCGAGACCACAGTCTACCTTCCGATATCATTTGGAAGAAACTCCCAAACCAGCCCTCCCGCTAACTGACCGGTTAGCGAGGTGCGCCTCATCGTCTTCCCTCCATTTGGGTTATTCAGCAAAGCTGTCAGGCAGCAAACTGATCTGAGGCCAGCGGGTCTGTTTCTGAGACAGTGTGATGTGGATGGTACTCGGGGAAGTGCTGGGCAGCTAAGGGATCTTGTAAGCAAAGAAACTTAATTAAAAAAAAATAACTCGCATTTATTGCAAGCTTACTGTGTACCAGGCGTTGTTCCAAGCTTGTTGCATGCAGTAACAATAAAATGTCTCTATTCAAATAAAGGAGCCTGCAGCCCTAGCACTGTGGCATCGATCCCATCAGATCTCGGAAGCAAAGCAGGGTTGGGCCTGGCTAGTCCTTGGATGGGAGACCGCCTGGGAACACCAGGTGCTGTAGGCTTGGGAGATGGACCCAGCAACCCACTCCCCAAAAACAGTCAGCCATTGAAAACCCTATGCATAGCAGAGAAACACTGACAATAGTGTTTCACCTGTTGTATGTGCGGTCGCTATGAGTCGAACACTGGCTCAACAGCACCTAACAACAACAACAACAACATAGAAAGAAAGCATCCTTATCACTTTGCTTGTAAGAACTAAGGGTATCTAGATAGCCCTGAATTAGCCTAAGTAGGAGAATACTCTATCAGTGCAAATAGTTTTTGGGTTTTTTTTAAAGTAATTATTGGATTTTAGAAGTGTGCAGGACAAATTCCTTGCAGAAGTTTTGCAGATGCAGAACCTGTTCTTGCCTCCCTTTCCTCCACCCCTGAGATGCTGATCCCAGAGTCCGGAGAGGGAGGCCGAACATCCAGACTCCGACAGGTCCCCCAGATACTTCTACAGGGCGCTCCGCGCGCCTCTAGGAAGCACTAGCTGACCGGTCAGGAATGGTCTGTCCAATGGGAAGAACACGTGAGGTTTTTTCTAGGCATATGTTCTCCAATATGGAGTCCTTAAACAGTGATTGATCCACCCTGGCATGAGCTGTCAGCATGAAATACACATTAGCTTTCAAGTGCTTAGTATTAAAAGTTCAGTGACATATTTCGTTAGTTCTGTGTGAATTGTATATTGAAGCAATAGCACTTTGAATATACTGGGATAAAGGCGAGTGTAAAAATGAATTACTTGGTTCTTTGGACTTCTCTAAGTGTGGCTGCTATAAAATCTGGAATGACATGGGGGCTCCCGTCGGGGGCTTTCGTTCCACATCTTTGGGAAAGCACAGTTCTAGAGCCACGCTCTCATTCCCCGATAGCATGTCCTGACTGTCTCGTGCTAGTGTTGCCTCTGGGTGTGAGCATGCGTATGTTGTAAGCCGACGTCCCTTGGGGTTCAGGCACCAGAATCATGGCTTTGTCCCCTTGCCTGCTGCCTCTCAGAGTCTGTGATCTGCTTACACAGGGCACTGTCAGTGTATGGGACTTCCATGCCTAGTCCGCCTCAAGGGCGCCTCTGACACCCGCCCTCCAGGGTGGCTGCTGTGGCCCTCACTGACGCCCCATGCAAGAGAGGGGTCAGCAGCCGAGATCCACTCAACCGACATGTGGACGCACCATCACCGTGTCCGCTCAGTGCCAGAGACACTGGCTTGGAGATTATTTAGCAAGGAAGTAGCAGAGGCAACTGGGACTCCAGGAGTCCCGACCTGGAGGAACCCCTGGCCTCTGCTCACCTCTGCTTCTCGGCCGGGGATTCAGAGAGCTCATGAAGGATGCAAATACCCTGGGATCTCCCTTCTGGGTCACCTGCAGCTGAGATGCCAGGGGATTTCACAGCACAATGGGAAATTCCCAGTGGTTTTGATAGAGTCCTGCTAGGCTCAGAGGAAGTTCAACGGGGTTTCCAAAGAGGGGAGCCTTGAGCTCAACCTTCCAGGGTGTGCCTATGGCTCCTTCACGGGAGGTGGCACTCCAGGATGGATGAATTACATGGGCCGAGGAAGAACCCATTTGTGTCTTCTCCACACCCAGAGGGGAGCTGATATGCTGCTTGATGACTTTTGACTCAGGACCTTGAGCCTCCAATCTGCTCCACTGACATTCAAACTAAGAAGAGGTATTGAACTGCAATGATATGACCCAGAAAGAAAAGATGCCCTCTGATTTGCCATTGGCATATGGTCTGGTCTGATCATTTTAGATTATGCAGGTGTGGGGTTTACGTGTGCGTTTGTGAATGCTGGCAACAATGGCTCCTACAGAGAAGCTAAAGAACTCAAAAGATGCCTTCCCTCCTGCTGGGGGGGGGGGGAGGCAAGGGCTCCATGGGTGGAAAATGTGTTCAGTGATTTCTGAAGGTGACCACGTGAAAGCCAAGCCAAGGAGGCAAGCTGCAACCAAATTCAGAAAGCTCACTGGCGACGCAGAGATGAACGGAGAATAGCTTGCATTTGCACTCGTGTATTTTTAGAGGTCTTGTTGTAGTTGGGGCTGTTTTCTGGGTGCTTTGAGTTGTGGAACTGATTTGGCTCCTCTAACTTCTGTATCTTGGGACACTTCTAGAATCTGTGTGCTTGTTCACCCCTACAGTCTATGTAGGTCTATCATTAAAACCAGAGGCTACAGTGGTCATACGGGAATATTTCTCTCGTCAGGGATCCTCTAAGTCAGGCAGACCCACTGAGACCTGAGCCCACAACGCAGCTGACCCTCCGCAGACACGTGAACAGGAGCACCCTCGAACTAAACCATGGCTCCCCAAATTCTTTCCCAACACACCCAAGTGGTTCTCATGTTAATTCTTTCAGGGGGTCTTGATCCTATTGCAGCAAATCAGAGGGCATGGCCTGAGGTCCTGGGATCTGCTCAGACCTCCTGGTGGGAGATTTGTGGGCTGCCCAGATATCCACACTCCTCTGTGGACTTCAGTGGAAGAGTCAGCACACCTCACCGTCTTCCTGCCTCCCAGGGATGTGCCCAGCTATCTTTGGGACAGGAATCATGGGAGGTAATGCTAAAAGAGCCATCATAATCACACACAAAAATACCCCTTAATCACCGGGTGCGGTGGTGCACGCCTATAATCCCAGCGGCTCAGGAGGTGGAGGCGGGAGGATCGAAAGTTCAAGACCAGAGGCAGTCTGCATAACTTAGCAAGACCCTGTCTCAAAAAGTAATAAAATGGGCTGGAGGTGCAGCTCTCTGGTCCAGCACTTGCAGAGCATGCAAGGTGCAAGGCCCTGGGTTCAACCCCCAGTACCACAAAAAAATTAAAAAATAAAAAAAATACCCCTTAATCATGTAAGAAAATCACATGACTGAAGGCTCTTTTGAGATCTGCCAACACAGGCCCACTGTATTTTATTAGCATTCAGCTTGTGTCAACTCGAGTTTGCAAATGTTAATAAGTAATATTTGCATCTCTCGGTGGAATTGACAAAGCACTTTAACAAACACAGGTTCCTGCTTCCCGTTCAGCAGGCAGCAAACTCACTCATTTCATTCCAGCCCAACCTTAAGTTCAAGTACCACAATTTAAACCACATCTGTAACTCGTAAATTAGATAGGTCTCCACTTCAAAAGCATCCGTAATTTGATTGCTTGAGGTCCATGCGATCATGGAAGAATAGAGTCTTTCAGTTGCCTCTGATTTCAAAAGTCAGGGCAGACGTTGAGAAACTGCCTCGTGAACTTGACGTGTGAAGTCCCGGATCACCATCTCCCACATGCACCGTGGAGGGATTTAGGATGTGTCTCGTTTCTTTCCATGCATTTTTTTTTCTGTGAATTTCGTGGGGCTCAGACAGAACCATACCATGTATAAACAGGGAAGATGAGACTCACTGAGAGACACTCGGCCAAGTCAGGAGCAAGGGCAGCAGGAAGGCAGCTCTTGACCTTGGACGATGCGGCCCCAGCTCTTGGTTCTCCTAGGGCCTTGGGTTGCTTCCTGCCTTTAACTTGTTAAGGTGAGAAAACACTCGGTCTTGGGATTGTTTCAGACTGTGGGCGCGCAGCCAGCAAAGGAGTTGTGGGTTTTGTTTTGTTTGTTTTAGTTTTCTAGTTTTTCCTTAAAGGCTTTGAGCTTTGTGGCAACTTGGTGTTTTGTAAACTCTTGGGGGTGATGGGAAAGTCCTCAATCTGTGTTTCCAGAGACCCCCAGAAACTTTTCTTCCAAGTGTCTAGGATGATTTTCAGTGTCTAGGCACAGCCCCGCTAGAACCTTCAGCAAGTCTGTGAGAGACCCTTTCTACGGATGGAGTCCATTGGCAGATCCTACTGATGGGATCATGGGTAATCATGGGTACCAGTGTCTTCCTGGGCCCCCGTCACTCCTCCCTCATCTGGTGCCATCTGTGTGCCCTGCCCACTTGCCCTGAGGAGGGGGACAGAAGAGACAGGGCCCCAGCTCCATGGGGCTCTCACACCAACAGGGGTAAAGGGACGCGGTCAGGTAGAGAGGAAAATCAGCAAAATGATAAGCGATTGGCTATACAACATCCAGGAGAAGGGACAGGGTTGCAAAGTCCCGTTTAGAAATGCTCGTCAGAGAGGGAGGCATCTCTTGGGGCAGGTGACATTTGGTCAGAGACATAAAAGTTGAAAAGCAGCCCTCCTGGTGAAAGATGAGCAAGCGTCCAGGCTCTAGAAGGAGGAGGATTTTCCGGTGTCTGGGGATGTTAGTGAGGCCATTGTGCAAGGGGCACAGCAAGCACCAGAGAGAGAGGAGGAAGACGAGGGTGGAAGAAGGGCCAGGGGAAACTCATGCAAGTTTTGATTTTTTTCTTTTTTTTCTTTTTCTTTTTTTTTTTTTTTGGCGTTACTGGGGGTTGAACCCAGGGCCTTGCGCTTGCATGCTTTGCAAGTGCTGGACCACTGAGCTGCACCCCAGCCCATTTTTTTACTCATTGAGACAGGGTCTCGCTAAGTTATGCAGACTGCCTCTGGTCTCGAACTTGTGATCCTCCCACCTCAGCCTCCCAAGCTGCTGGGATTACAGGTGTGTGGCCCCAAGTTTTGATATGATTCTAAGGTCAATGGAAAACCCCCAAAGAGTTTTCAAGCAGACAAAAGATAGGGTTATATTTATACTTAATTAGAGAAATGGATGGTAGATGGATGGATCAAAGGCTGGAGGACAGAAAACTAGAAAGAATTGTGATATCTGATAGGTATAAATGTAAATGGCTACTGGTTTGAAGAGACAAGAACTGGATGAAGGTCTCTGAGTTCATATCAAGGAACTACTAAGTGGCTTGCCTGCAGCTGTAGCCCTGTGGCGTCCGATCCCATCAGATCTCGGAATCTAAGCAGGTTCAGGCCTGGTTAATACTTGCATGAGAGACCACCTGGGAATACCAGGTGCTGTAGGCTTGGGAGAAGGACCTGGCAACCCACTCCCAAAAATCAATCCACCATTGAAAACCCTATGAACAGCAGAGAAGCACTGACAATAGTGTTTCGCCTGTTGTACGCAGGGTCACTATGAGTCAGATACCGACTCAACAGCACCTAACAACAACTAAGTGGCTTGTAGTAGGTAATAATAGTGCACATGGAAGAGAATGGACACATTTAAGATTGCATCTGCAATTGCTGATGCCTGGGAGTGGGGCCAGGCGGAGTTTCATGGTCTGACTGCTGTTGCCAGGGGCTGTGGTATGGAGGATAACATCTTCATGGATCAGATCCTAACACAACAGCCAAAAGGCGTTTCCCCACGCCTCCTTCCTGCTGAGATCCCAGGGAATCGCTGCTCTCTCTCTGGGCCATGCTTAGCCAGCTGTGAGGGCCTGAGGTTGCTGATGGACCTGGTCTACCGCTGCAAGAGGAATGCTCCAGTCCACATCTTTCCCAATAACCTTGCGTCTAAATTATAATGTCACACAAGGGCGTGTTTAGAAATTAGCATTTGAAAAGAAGCCTCCTTACTTTCAGTTTGAGCTGACATGGTGCCTTTTCCTCTGTGGAAATGAAATTTATTAATCATAATAAAACCATCGGATTCTGAAGGTAGAGGTCACCCTGAGGAGAGGAGGCTGCTCGTTTGTGAGGAATAGTTCAGCTCGGCTGTATTTCCCTCTGCCTTGGAGGAGGACGCGGCCAAATTGTTACCTTGGGTTTTCTGCAAAGGTTGAAACCATACCTGGCATTAAAGCCCAAAAAGAAGTTACCATTAAAGATCACAGTAGGAAAAGGTAGGAGCTGTGCTTTCATTAAGTGCATTCAGCCTGCCAAAATGCTATCTTCTGGAAAGGGGCGTTTTTGCTACAGTCAAACCATTCCCCAAATTAAAAAGCACAAACTACTTGTCCTGAATTTGCATCTTCATGCTTGGTTTGAAGGAACCCTCTACCATGCCATTACTTAGTAAGTCGTCTAGCATTTTCAGCTTACCTTTTTAGCTTCTGTTCTGTTCACGTAACCAAACTTGCCCACGGAAAGGCCATTAAAAATAATCCTGTTCACGTGCTCTTCTCTAGACCAATGACAGGCTATTTTTTTCTTTCATGAAGTGAAAACCAAAGTCCAAATTATACAGCACTTTCTCTTACACCTCTTAGCATCTCATGGGAGATAAGTGGGCTCAAGTCCAGTCCCAGGGACCTCCATGAATACATAGTTTCTTTAAAAACTTCCCCTTTGCTTGAACACGCCCTCTGCCTGGGCCTTGCACCTCCTGTTCCTCACCAAGAGGAGGAGAATCTCTGAGGAAAGGCTGTTTTGAGGATCCAGAGGGCCAGAGGGTGGCCCAGTGAAAGAAAAGCTACAGGGAGCTGAGCATCTGTTTCACTGAGAGATGTACCTCAAAGAGAGGCAGCCATTGCCTTCATTGCTGTGGAGGATGAGGGGACCCCTGTGTCGCCCCTGAAAGCCTTGTCTAGGTTATATAAGCTCTGTGTCCTTGGAAGTAGGCAAGAAGGCATGGGAAGGCAGGGGGTTCCCCATGCAAACTTGCTAGAATTCCCCTTTTCTCCCCACCTGGAGTCTGCGATCTGGGAGGTTCTTCTCCCAGCTTCCTTCACCTTACCACAGGTGTCCTGTGAGCAGCCACGTCAAACCCACCCCACAGACTCCTCTCCAGGAGCTGGGGGAGTGAGGACTCTGTGGAGGCAGGGCTGGAGTACTCACCTCACCCACACAAGGCCCTGGGTTCAATCTCCAGCCATGACAGACCAACCAAAAAAATAGTCACAACTTGAACCTGGACCTTGCTTCCTCCAATCCCTTGCTTCCTCCAATCCCTGTCTCTCCCCAGGGCCTTGGGTGTCTCTTGGTTTTAACCAGCTATAAGAAAGAAGGTTGGAAGGGAAATGGGGGAAAGGTAGAGAGGGAGAAGGATATAGTATATGCAAATCAGTCTTCAAAGGATTGAGGGATTGAAAGAGAGCTGAAGGTGGAGGGTGCAGACAGACCATTTCTGCCTGCCTTGTTCCTTCATTTCCTCCCCCTCTTCAAAAAAAGTTAAGGTCAAGAACTGCTAAAAATGCAGAGAGAGCCAGGTGCGGTGGCGCATGCCTGTAATCCCAGCGATTCGGGAGGTAGATGGCAGGAGAATCACAAGTTCGAGACCAGAGGCAGTCTGCATAATTTAGCAAGACCCTGTCTCAAAGAGTAAAAAAATAGGCTGGCGGCGCAGCTCAGTGATGTAGCACTTGCAGAGCATGCAAGTGTGAGGCCCTGGGTTCAACCCCCAGTACTGTAAAAAAATAAATAAATAAAAGGAAAGAGCACAGAGACTCTACTGGGTGGCAGGTACCTCACCCTCCAGCTTTTATATCAATTGCTCTTCCTTGGCCAGAGATGGCTGTCGACCAAAAAGAGGCACTTCAACTTGGGGGTGAACCCCTTGCCTCTCAGGAAAGCCCCCAGCTAGTCCTTTCCTTCTACAGGTACTGAAAAGCCAATTCACCTGCCTCTGGGTGGGACCAGCACTAGCGTGTGATTCCCAGGATCGGACCAAAGCTAGTGTCCAGCTCGGCCCACATCCTTGCTTCTCTCTCTTTCTCTTGCTCTGACCAGGCTGCCTGTCACGTGAGGGCACCCTCTCAGTAAACCACTTCCACAAGAGGCTGCCAGCCAGGCATGGCTTCTGGGAAATGTAAGCTAAGGCTGTGTCTCCATCTTGATAAGTAGGAAAACCTCACTCTTCAGACCAGCTCCAGGCAGCTCCCAGGCAGGGCAGACAAGTCAGGACATGAGGTGCGCCAGAGCGGGCATGAAAGCCGCCTGAGAGATTTGATGACCAGCTCTGATTCGGTCTCACCGCGTCACCTGGAGTGAGTGACAGAAGCTCTCTGAACACTGGCTTGTGATCTGGGGAGGTGGTTCACTCTAGATGCCTAGTGGATAGCGCATCCTGCTTCCATCCCTTCTTCGTTTCTTTCTGAGCCTGTCTTGGAAGCTATGGTAGTGGAAGGAGAAAGAGAGTGGTAGGAGGACAGAAAGAAAGCCAAAGATGCGGAGGCGCCATTAAAATGCATCACCGTCTCAAGTACCTTTCTTCCCAGACCCTGGCCACAGGTAGATGAAACAGAAGTTCTGGGGTGATCAGATCAAAATCTATCCAGGCTTCTGTTCCTCGGTGAGGTGGGAGTGGGGACCCCACAGATCCCTCAACTTTCTCCCATCAGAATGTTTTTGCTCTTTCCTTGTCTTAGCTATCTGACACCTACCTGCACGGGAAGGTTCTCTGCACCCTGTCTGATCCACCCTAGCTCATGTGATTGGGAATACCTAGATCGGGAGAACAGCTGGTCTCTCTCGAGACTGCTCACACACCCTCTGGGGCCCTCTTCCCAGCGGTTTCTTCCTGCCTGCCTCAGTCTCTGAAGTAGCTCCTTCAGCCGTGTACAATGGGACCATGAGGGAAGGGGCTATGTATATGCGTGGGCGTGTATATGTGTATATATGTCATGTACCACGTTTCAGGCCACAGCAGAACAGTGATCCGCAAAGATCATACCACCTAGTGACCTCATGGCCATCTTGGTTGGTGTAAGTGTGCAATGCGATGCTCCAAGGATGAATGGCCTAAGGATATATTGTCCAGGACACACCCCTTCATTAAGCAGCTCCTGATTGTACATATTGAGCACATGTTGAGCACATGTCCAGCTACGTTTAAATGGACCAAAGAATGCACTGTACCCAGACAGAGCTTTCTCATGTCACGTGACAAGAGTGGAAGACATTTCTTCCTTTAGGATGAATAGGACCCCGCCACACTGTCTTGGCATTTTGTGTTTTATGATTGGCATCATTATGTTGTCACTGCCCATTGTGGATCAATCTTCGCCTCTGTTTACCTTTCAGTTACGGACGAGTTTATGCTGCCGACCCCTACCACCACACACTTGCTCCAGCCCCCACCTACGGCGTTGGTGCCATGGTGAGTTCCGATTTCCTCCTTCTTCCTGCCTCCTTTCCCTTCCCCCAGCTGGGGCCTTAGGATGGGGTGATGGTTGACGTCCTCTCACTTTCCCTTAATTGAATTTGTCTCTTGTGCTAACAGCAGCTAAAATGCCACATTAATCCTCCCAGTAAACTTGATAAATGTCTTAATTTCTTGGCAATGTAGTGCATGTAAGTTATTATATTTCTAATTTTGCAAGTCTCACCTAGCGGAGCACTTACCTTAATGGAATAATTAGTCATTTTGATAATTAAATCCATCACTAACAGAATGCAGTGTCAATGCAGAACTTTTTTTTTCTTTTTTTTTTTCCCTTCCTTGCTGCTCATTCACATAGCCCCAAGGTTCCAGCCCCAGCACAGACTTCAGAGGAGCTAAGCTGCACGCTTCCAGGCCTCTGCTGTCAGGCAGCTGAGCATCTGACTGTCTCTCCTCCCCTTTTACAATTCATGTTTAAAGTCATAGTCGCCCAGGAAAGAAAATAGAGAGAGGGGCACGCTTTGTGTGTGTGCCTAGTACATAAGAAATTAGAAGGAATCAGCTGGGTTTGGGGGTTGTCTTGTTTTGGGGAGGGTCTGGGTTTTTGTTTGGGGAGCGGTGAGGGGGAGGGCAAAAAGTGGGAGGTGGGGGAGGGATGAATTTGCCTGTATTTGTTCAAACTTCTATGCACTAAAACTCTTGAGTCCAGTAAAACGTGCCCATCACGTGAGAGCGTATGCAATCATGACAGCTTTGGCATGAAGTTTTCTGCTTGGGTCGAGAATATCAGGCCTTATCCTGAAATCAAATCCCCATAGGCAATCATTGGAACTGCCAGTACTTTTAGAGAAAAGGACATGGTTGCGTGCCACCTCATAGCCGTTTGAAAACCATGGCCAGACATTTCCCTGGAGCTTGGTCATAGAAACCCAACCAGGATTTGGAAACCCGTTGCTCTGCACAAGCTTAATTCTGTCCGGCAACGCATCTGTATAACCTCCCTCTCACGGGCAGGCTCCCTGCAGACGGCTGAGCCAAGTCAAGACGTAGCTCTCAATCCTCGTCTCGACTTGGCGTTCAGCAGCTCCTCTTCAACACCTCATCCGCTTGAGGAAAAGTGTTGGAAAGGAGGGCTGAATCCCTACGCCCCCCAAAAACCATCCAGAGTCCACCTCGAGTGTAGACTGAGCTTTCCCTGAGGGAACATAGCATTCACGACTCCATCCACCAATAAAACGAGCCCGCAGAAATCATTCCACTGTCCAGGCTATGGGAAGTCCTCATAGCAACCAAGGCTGGCCGGATGTGCTTTTGCAGGGCTGTTTTTCTCTTAAGAAGCTTTTGGGGGAGGTGAGAACTGGCCCCATCATTAGCTCTCTGAGAATCGCCCCGGGATGGGAAGGGGATGCCTCCGATTTGGTTGGTTCTGAGTGTCTTATTTTTTTTTTTTTTCACATTAGTCTTTTTGCTGATGCACCTGTTGCGAAAGGAAAATGTAAAACACACACCCCTCAAATTGCTTTGTTTCAGAATGCTTTTGCACCCTTGACTGATGCCAAGACTAGGAGCCATGCTGATGATGTGGGTCTCGTTCTTTCTTCATTGCAGGCTAGTATATACCGAGGGGGATACAACCGTTTTGCTCCATACTAAATGACAAAACCATAAAAACCTTCCAATGTGGGGAGAGAGGAAGCTCTCCGAGGCCCGAGTATTGCCATACATGCAATAGTGCATCATTTTAGCAACTCTAAAAAGAAATAAAATAAATAAATAATGATAAAAAAGAGGAAAAAATATTACATTTTTTATCTTATACCTCAGATACTTTGTTCTGTGTATTTTAATATTGTGGGTCTTTCCTTTCTGAAGGTTCTGTAGTTCGGTTGCTGGCTGTAGGAGTTTGTTTTGTTTTGTTTTGTTTTTGTGGTTGATCTAGAGAGACACTAGATACGAATAAAAAAAATGGTTTAGGGCCATATCCAGAGTGCTATATTATGTAAATGAATTATATATGCTGAATATGAAGCTATAGGGGTTAAGCTGTTTGGGAAGAGTGTAAGTGACTAGTCATTTCTTTTCCGCACCTGCGTTATTTTATTTTGTGAAAGGGGAGGTTGGGAGGGACTTAGGGGTTCTGGGGCTGGGGTTTGGCTGAAAGAAGAAAACTATATAGTAACTGATGAATCTAAATGACCCACTGCACCAACAATCATATATTAACGGTTCTAAGTTACTCATTGCCAGTTCAAGCCAAAGGTTATGTTGTTAGGGGGCTGCTTTAGTAGCTTTGTGCACTGGAGTTGAAGGTGTGCAAACCCACCCTTTAAACCATTCCACCTGGCAGTATTCAGCTTCTTAACCAACCGCTAGTTATTTAGGCAAAAACTACTAGGTAGGCCATCGGCAAGCATTCTTTTTATATTTCTTCCAGTATAATAAATTATTGATATCATTGCTGACTTTTATATTACGGGAGGGAAAAATAACATTAATAAAAAGGTGATAAAAAGCACTGTTTCTATTTTTTTCTTTTTTTCCAAAAAAAAGAAAGTAATAAAAACTTAAATTCTTTGTACCAGTTAAAAAAAAAATGTATAAAATTTACATCTGTGCAGTGGAGTTGTTAAGTTCTAGAAACAGTCCATGAGGCTTTAGTTTTAGCTCAGTAGAAAAACTGTTAGAGACAGACGTATAATTTTTATGGAATTACACGATAATCATATTTGGATTTATAGATGCATTTTACAAGTATCGCAATCACTGAGTAGAGATAATCATGGTATTTTCATCAGCTTGGTCCTTTTTGACTGCATTGTGTAAGCAATCTGCAATTTTTCAGTCCGTGAGAACCTGCCCTTCCGCCCTGACCCGGCGCCCCAGCTCTGTTTAACACCAGTTATCTTCAGTTCCCTCTCCAAGGCCCAGGACACTTGTCAGAAGGAAGCAAAAAAAAAGTAGATCCACCTTCTTCTTCCCCAGAGAAAAAAGTCCCCCGTCCTCTCTGGGATACAGGGCCAGAGTGCACAGCCGAAAAATTGCAGTTTGTACGTATTACTTCTGTTTGAATTCTTCCCATGTTGTCCTGTTTACAAGTTAACTTAAGTTGGGGTATCTGTCACGGGTCTTCCTGTTTTTGTACTTAAATTAAAAAACAAAACAAAACAAAAAAACAAAAAACAAACAAAAAACACAAAAACACACACAAAAAAACACAAACAGCAGCAATTCTGTCCCCGAGTAGTTTTGCTGCATATTTAAGTCACGCGCAGTGCGGCCCGATGGCACGCACTTTAGTTAAAAAGTTATCAACTCACGCTGTGAACCTGCCAATCCGCTGTAACAACTCTGCTTTAAAACGAAACCAAACAAAAGTTAAAAACAAAAAAACACAAAAAAACAAAAAAAACAAAAAGCAAAACAAAAAAACAAGTGTTTGTGATCCAGCTTTTCTTTGTTACCCTCTGTGCATGCCGTAAGATCAGTTGGATATTAAACCATCAATAAAGTTTCACGAGATTTGAAAACCAAGTTTCTGTAGCTTTGCTATCTAAGACAGATGATAGTGATCTCAGAAAGAGAAAGGGGGGAGATTGCTGAGCAGACACGAGTGTAGACATTGTCCTTTTTCACCAGACTTCTTTGGGTGGGAGAGGGGAGGGGAAGGGGTGTTTTTTTAGCATCCTAAGACTTTATCAATCTCCCACCTGAAAAACAGTGGAATCAAAGTGGGTGCCTAGCTGATGTTATTCAAGGACATCATTTCTTAAACTGCTATGGCATCCTACCACAGAGGGACTAAAGACAGTAGCAAAAGGGGGCTGCAGAGAAGAAATAGATTTCTCCCAATCGCCCCAACTTTCAAAATCCAGATTTCGCATTGTGTTTGGAATCACAAACATGGAATTCTAACTGTGTTGGTTAAACTAAAATTCATTTGCAGTTTTGATTTTCATCAATGAGCTGTACTTTCCCCCATGACTGTATGTAGTTTTAATAAAATCATTTAGAGCAAGTGAGTGCCAACTGATGTTGCAGAATCTTTTGTCTAGGCACTCCGCCAAGATGCCAATAAGTCATTTTAAAATGTATGTCAGAGATGTAAACAAACATTTTGGATTTTTTTAAAACAGTATTTATTTGGAATGTTTTCATTTATCTAAATAACTATTGCTATTATGAATTATGGAAAAAAGATTAATATCATGTGTGGCATATAGTGACTTCTTAACACACACATCACGCAATCTGCAAACCCAGAAAATGTGTATATCTGTCTTTAGAAATTAGTGTTTATATCACTTACAGTGGTTTGTGAATAAAGAAAACTGGTTTGTAATATCAAAAAATAAAAGCTTAGTCTGAAAAGGTATATGAGAGTTGGTGTTCTGAGTTCTTTTGCTTCTGTGGGTTTTCTCAGAGCGAAGATTCGCTGTCCACCTAACCACACATGGGACTGTACGTGTCCCCCCCCCCAGAGGGGTTGCTGACCAAGTGCATAGTAGGTGGCTTTGGTCAGAGGTAGACCAGATGCCCCTGCAGGTTCCCTGGTTGTCTGAGTCAGAGTATTTCCCTAATATACACAGCTGTCTGAAGGAGTCAGCAGAACCCACCACAAATGTCTAAGAAACTTGAAGTTCACTAAGCTTAGCTATTCCCCAGAATATAGTCTTTGGTTTAAAACGCAATTCAACCACACCGTACTTCAAAGGAAACATGGTCAAGTTATTAGTACAACTTATTATAAAGTCTCGGTGATGAAGATGCAAAGGCATTACATGTCCCAGTTCATATGTATTGAGTACCTACTATGCGCCAAACAACACACTTTGGCTCTTGTATTATTTCATTTAATGAACTAAGAATCCCATCACAGTTGAACTATTTACACCATTTAATTACTAGAGAGTATCTTAATCCTGCCTCATTTATTTTAATAGTTCTATCAAACTGAAAACACAAAGATTAAAAAGATGCAAGGTCTGAGTTTACATCCAGATTCTGTCACTTGCTAGGTAAGTCCAGGACAAGTTAAACTAAAGCACTTAATATCCTCATCCCTAGTTCAGGGTTCTAAAAGCATGCACCTTTTATGCTATAATGTGGAATGAATAAAGCAATCTATGTAAAGAGCTTGCTGTAAGATTTCAGATATTGCAAACTGTTACTATTTATAGGTGAAGCGCTTTGGTACAAAGAGGTTAACAGTCTAAATTCACACGGTAAGCAAGTAAGGCTAGCTTGTTGATGGTGAATGTTCTCATCTGGCCTCTGAGAACTTCAGCTATGAGAATTTCTACCCCGAGTGCCTATTCCAGACATTTCTTCTCCCATCCTCTTTCCACACCAAGAGTTGTCTTGATAGTGTGAATTACACCCTTTCCAATATATTCCATGGTCTCTTCTCTCCCAAGTCCTTATCTATAGGACCGTGCAGGTTACAATCAACTTGTATGGCACTGTGTTAGTGAATCCTTAAAGCTACTCTCACCTTTATTTTTATAAATAAGACAATGATGATCCAATTGCTCATGTGACTTGCCAAAAGTAATATCTAGTAACTGGTGAAAGTGGGCTCACATGAAGATCTAGCCCTGAAGTGTGTGCCTTCCAAAAATTCTGCTCCCTTTACTGATAATGGTGGTGGTGGTGGTGGGGAATGTTAAACCTGGGATTTCAGTGCTCTTCTTACAAAATATGGAAGGCTATGTGAATTAAAACAAAGACATACTAGCTTTTACCTTGGCAGATGGCTGGAGGGAGATGATTGTCTCCTAAAACCTTGGTTTTAACTGAACTCCTTCCCCATTCAATGTGAAGATGCAAGTGTAGATGATAAAAACAGTAGTTTACATTAATCTCCAAAACCAGACTTTGCTAAAATGGAGATTAGCACATAAATTTCATGTAAAACGTAAAGACAATTAAAATGATGGCCAAAGCGAACAGATTTCTTAAAAGACTTGGCCAGTGGGTGTCCATGCTTGTCACACCAACCCATCTTCCACCTAAAGTGTGGACAAACCGTAAAGAAATAAGTCCAAAGGAAGCCCGTATGGGGTGCACATGCTTTGTTTATATAGGTTGTTTATTTTTCTGTTAACAATTCCTGAAGGTAACCATAGTCTCATCCCACCTGTGGTGTATTTCTTAAAATAAAATTCTAGTTAAACAACAAAACCACCTCCATCGAAAACAAATTTATATTAAACAAGTGACTCAGTCCCAATTTCTCCCTCAACAGCCCAATCCCCTTTATTACACATGATGTCACCTGAAGCCTGAGGCTACTTCCTGGGAAGAAGCTGTACTTGGAAGTAAACATGTACCTAGTGAGCACTCCATCGACCCATGCAGACCCAAACTCTCGTACACCCAAGCAAAAGCTTTGCAATTGCCAGGACAAGGTCTTGCCAACACGTGATTCCTAGCCTTCCTCCGCTGATTTTGGGGAGCTTACGGAAAAGGTACATTCCTGGACCCTTCTGTTGGGGTCCAGGGTCCCCAACACTTGTTGGGGGTCCTTTCCACTCATTGATAAAACCATAGCTTCTCATTACTGCTGTTCACAGTCCTTAGAGGATGTAGATTTGGGGTTGAACAGTAGCAGTTGCTCCTCAGCCCTTTGGAAGGGTCTTTTCTGAGCTCCCACCTGACTCCACGTTTTGTACTAATTGGCCTCCTGGAAAATCAGGGTATGGCCAAAGGTATGACCTGAATAACCAATACAAATCTAATCACACAGATCTGCCCTGGAGGGAAGAACGTACCAATGCTGTCCACCCAAAACTGTTTTCTGGGTAGCAAGATAGTGCTATGATGAAAACATTGATCAGTCTTTGAAAGCTAATTGTGCCCTTTAACATAGGGAACACAAGTCGCAGCTCACATTGAGAATACAGAAGCAAACAACAGCTAACATTGTTCAAATTACTTGATAGGCCCTCTCCCCAAGGACTTAATGTATATATTTATGTGCACATAAATGTCTATAATCTACATGTAAGATATTTACAATCTCTCTTAACCTCTCCATATGTCAATGTCCTCATCTATAAAGTGCAGACAACCCATGGAGCTCTTGTGATAGCGAAACACATTAAAACCTGTGAAGCCTGCCGGCACAGTGGCACACGCCTGTCATCCCACGGACTGGGGAGGCAGAAGCAGGAGGATGGCAAGTTCGAGACCAGAGTCGGTCTGCATAATTTAGCGAGACCCTGTCTTTAAAAAGTAAAAAAAAAAAAAAATGGGTTGGGGGTGCAGCTCAGTGGTACAGCACTTGCAAAGCATGCAAGCGTGAGGCTCTTGGTTCAACCTCTAAAATCACCACCTCCGAAAAATCCATGTAGAGCCCTTAGACTGCTTTATCACATTTTCCTTTTTAGTAATCATTTCTTTAGCTAAAAAACTCATATCCATTATTTCATGGATTTTATATTATCCATATGACATATGCTTGCAGGTAAAGAACTATACAATTGTATATATGTAAAATACCTTCTTAGCTGGGTATTGAGGGTACAGCCCAGTGGCAAAGCAGTTGCAAAGTATTGGTTCAACCCCCAAGTACCACAAAAAAATACCTAAAAGGAAATATCTTTCCAGACATACACAGATATCAAATGTTTTTAACACACTTATTTTTGTACATTCACATAGCTACAGTATATATACTATTGGACTGTAAATATACGAGCAATGATTGAAAATACAGCAGATGTCTAAATGTAAGAAATTGATTATGATAAAAGACACACTGCCGTTAATCCCCCTCACAAGTTTTTAAACATTCACCATATTTTTTCGATCACCCCTCCCACACACTAATTCTTCTACAGCACTCAGACATGAATAGAGAAGCAAATGGGACTTATTATTATTATCCATATTCTTTTTTTTTGATGCAGGGTCTCACTATGTAGCCCAGGCTGGTCTTGAACTCCTGATCCTTCTACCTCAGCCTCCTGGCACAGCCACCATGCCAAGCTGTATTACTCTTATTATCATTATAATCAGGATCCATCTTAACTTTCGCAGGCTGGCAAGGTAGGTGTGTTATTGCCGCTGTCTACCAGGAAGGGACCCGAAGCTCTACCCAGGCTGGGGGTGCTCCAGGGTGCACAGCTACTAATGCAGCTGAGTCACAGCATGGGCTGGCTGACTCCATGGTGTTGGCTGCCCCATGCTATGCCCTGCTCCGAGTACCCCCTACCCCGCCACTGCCGCCCAGGGGAACAATTTGCCCCACATCACAAAGCTTGCAGGAATTGGAGCGAAGAGCAGAGCCCTCTCCTTTCTTGCAACTGCACCCAGAGATCCTGCTTCACCCCCTGCCTGGAGGCCTCTAATTTAGACTGTGGGTGACCACAGGGCCCCAGAGTCTACCCGTGAGCGTGCATGGTGCCCCTCCAGTGATCGTTCCTCAGCAAACCCTGAATGTGCTTATGCCTTTGACATCCAGGCTCTCTGACTGAAATAGACAGATGGCGTGTTGCTTGAATGCAGCAAAAAGCCAGCGAGAGCACAAGAATTCCCCAGGCTCTCAAAAGGAAGGGGATTTTAAAAAAGTAAGTAAATAGCAGCTGCAGGTAGAAAATAGAAGAGCAGAGACCCAAGAAGTAGGGTAATGGGGGTGCTGCGGCGGGCAGGCGATGGTTGGAAAGTCCCAGAATGCAAATTGGCAGCGCATCAGCATGCAGATGCCAACAGTCCTTAAAGAGAAGTTAAATCCCCCGCAGGCCCTCCGCCTGCTTCTGCCTTCCAGCAGCCAGGGCAGGGCAGAAAAGGAGCCCTGGTGCTCAGATCTGGAAAGTCCAGCTTGGTGCAGCCGCACCAGGAAGTTGTCGAGGGCACAGCACACAGCTGACTTGTTATCTCCCCAAACCCGCCCAGGCTGGTGGGAGGCAGTGAAATCCATTCCTGTAAGGAGGGCCTGCATGAGGACCAGTACTCCCTGGGCTGGATGCGGCTGTCAGCAGAACCGGCTTCTGCGGCTCTGCCTTTTTTCATTTTCCCAAACTACGTGACTAGATGATGTATTGTTCTTTGTGCCATTTCCCTTTGTTCAACGATGGGCTCTTCTCTCACCCAAGGCTCTGTGGGAAACAGAGAGGGGTGTGCCTACCCCAGGAAAGAAGGAAACAGGCAGGAAAGCCCACACAACTTTCTGTTTTAATTGCACGGAATACTGCAGATCAAACCTGTTTATGCCCAGCATGGCAAAGGAAAACATAAAGTCCTCCTTTTGTGACACAAATTTTCCATCCCCTACAACAAAATGACTCATCTGAGAGGAAAGAAAGACAATAGACGCTTGTGCTTTCCATGAAGCCAAAGATCTGAGAATGGACAGCAAAACTGAGTGGTTAGAAGTCTTCTCTTTTTCTTTTCTTTTAATTTCTACATGAACTTTGCAGGAGGACGACTTGGAAGTCCACTCCCAAAGCAATCCCCAAACAATCAGCCACTGAAGACCCTACGACGGTCGCTATGGGTGGGACCTGACTCAGGGCACCTAACAACAGCAACAGCAATAACAAACATGAACCTGACTTTGGATTCTTTCTCTGCTGTGCTCATGGTGATGAGCCGCCTCTCCTTCTTCCCTCCCCCTTCTCCAAGAGCTGAGCAATCTTACACAAATTAATTAGCTTCTCTAGGTTTTCAAATTGGGGTTTCAGTAAGAATTCAACAGGATTTTGCCACATTGAGGGTTTGGGTTCTGGGAAAGTCACCACCTCCTTAAGACAGGACAAACATGCTCTATTTTGACGACAAAAATCAAACCCCATGTTCAAAAGTGAGAGCCCAGATTTTATAACTGGAGGAAAGAGTCCTAGGTGAGGTGGAATTTGGAAACCCCAGGGAGGCTGGTCACCTATTGACCTGGCTCTTGAAAATCTTCCTGGTGCTTTGGAATCTGCGGGCACCCCACTGACAGGCACCCAGGAACATTCCCAGGAGATACTGCTATGAACTTGCAAAGGCATTTTCCCAAACACCCAAGAGACGCTAAGAGCTGAGCATCAGAACCGCTCCAACCCCTGGGTAAATCTGAGAGCCAGCACTGGGTCCTCAGCCAAGACTCCAACCAGGACAAACCCCTTTGCCTCTTTAGCAAAATAAGGGGAACTGCCATCTCCTTAAAAGCTGATTTCAGAAAGAGGTGCAAGATATACACAACGGGATCTGAACGGTGGAAGATGTGCTACATGCCCAACCCTCTTCTTTCCTTGTTTGCCCTTTGGTTTGTTGTTGTTGTTAGGTGCCTTTGAGTTGGTATCAGACTCATAGCAACTCTACGTACAGCAGACTAAACACTATTGTCAGTGCTTCTCTGCCATTAATAGGGTTTTCAATGGTGGACTGTTTTTTGGTAGTGGGTTGCCAGGTCCTTCTCCCAAGCCTACAGCTCCTGGTGTTCCCAGGTGGTCTCCCATCCAAGGACTAACCAGGCCCAATCCTGCTTAGCTTCTGAGATCTGACAGGATCAGACGCCACAATGGCACAGCTGCAGGCCAATAACTCTCCAGTTTTCATACCCCATCCCCCACCCCGCTCTCTTCCTGCCAATCAGCCAAGAACTCTACCAGGTGTTTGTGTTTGGGGTTTTTTCAAAACACATTTCTTTTTTACTTTGCTTTTTTCAGCACAGGGGCTAGAATCAAGGGTTTTGTGCACGCTAGGCAGGCACTCTACCAGGTTCTGAACTTTCAAAGTCAACAAAGCCATATCCTTGTCAGACTCAAAGAAGAGGCTTCTTAGAAGTCAGTGGAGCCAGATCTGAAGCTTGGTCCTCCGCAACAAGAAAGCTTTGGAAATGCCACCTCCTGCCACCTTGAAATGTCACTGGTACAGAATCTCCAAGACTTTCCTACGGACTGTCCCTATGAAACACAGTAAACATAACCCCCTGCAGTAGATCTCTACCACCTCATCCCAAATCGCCCTCAAATTTGGTAGCTTAAAATAACATTTATTATTTTACAGTCTCTGCAATAATCCAGGGGGCTCAGGGTTTGCCACCCGGCCACAATCCAGGTTGGCTGGGGAATGATGCATTTCCAGCTCATCAGGACTCAGGTCTTGCTGGCGGCTGCCCAAAGACCTTCCTGGTCCATCATCCACCCCATCCACCAGGAAACCCACAAGGTGCGCACCTGCTTCATGATGGTGAACAGGTGCAGAGAGCCAGAGAAAATGGCAGCAAGAAGGAGCCAGGTATTTCACAATCTGTTCTCGTCATCCACCCTGCTCTTGCCACAAGTGATCTACTCTGAAAAACCCACTAGATTCAGCACACATTCAAGGGATCAAGGGTCACACAAGGGGGTGAATAGGGAAAGCGGGGGTTAGGGTGAGGGGATTAAGATTCAATCCTGCCTACCAAGGTTCCCCAACAGCTGGGAGGGTCTCAACCAACGCAGAATCAACAAAGTTTCGAGGCTCCATTTTGTCTGTCTCACGAATGTTACAGTTTCCTTAAAAAAACTGTGCTGGACACATTGACACAAAATTCAGTGAAGCCATTGAAGGAAACCCTTCCATTTCAACTTCCTACGCAGGAGTGTCATGAAGCATCTCCACCCCCAGCATCACCATTAAACTTAGCTCAGGGTGATAAAGTCAGGCGGGACCAGCGAGCTAAGCACATAGCTGTCACCACTACAATGCCCAGGCAATCTGCATCATCCAGGAGAATAAGCCCCACCACGTCTCCATTCTCAGCTCCTTCTGGTGGCACGGTTGGTGGGTGAACAGGTGAGATGTGCAACATTAGACGAGGTTAACAATGACCTCTGCCAAGGTCAATAAATGCTCACGGTGATCCGTTCATTTATGGCCCATGTTTCTCCCCGTGATCTCATCCTTCACCTGCCCCATGAAGTCAGCCTAAATTCTCCTTTAAACAGTGTTCAGAGAGTTTCCCCCACCTATATAAAGGCTTTTACCCCCCACATGTCTGTCACCTTGTCATGCTGTGGGGGCTTGTGTGTGGCTGTGATGCTGAAAGCTATGCCACCGGTATCTCAGATACCAGCAGGGCCACCCATGGTGCACAGGTTACGGCTGAGCTTCTAGGCTAAGACAGACTAGGGAGAAGGACCCGGCAGCCCACTCTTGAAACAATTAGCCATTGAAAACCCTATGAACAGAGCAGAGAAGCACTGTCAGATATAGTGCCAGAAAATGAGCCCCCCTGGGCTGGAAGGCATTCAAAGAATGGCTGGGGAAGAGTTGCCTTCTCAAAATGGAGTCAACCTTAATGACCAGACTGGACTAAAACCCCTGGGTCCTCCTTTTACGGATGTGGCATGACTCAAAATGAGAAGAAACACAGTGGCTGCAACAATGGGCTCAAACATGAAAGATCATGTGCACGGCGGGGGCATGGAGGAGTGCTTTGTTCTATTGTACACAAGTCACTACGAGTCAGATCCAATTCCACAGCAGTTAACAACAACAACAACAACAAAATAAAGGTTTTGATTCACTTCTTATGGCTTTTTTCTTTTTTAAACTTACCCCAGGAGGAGACACCGCTAGGAAGCCCTCGCTGGGCCACAGGCCTCCACAGAGTCACTACCCTGGGACCTCCCTCCCTCTGTGGCACCAGCAAGTCACATCTCACCCTCCCCTTGTGCCTGGCAGCTGTTACTGTAGCAGACGCTGACGTAATCAACGTATATGGAAGAAATGTTTGGTTCGACTCACGATTTGAGGTTTCAGCCATGGCAGGGCGTGCGAGGCGGAGGAAGGCTGCCAGCTCACTTCCTGGCATTTGGGAAGCAAATGGAAGAAACAGGAAGAGGCCCGGTCCCAATATCCCCTTAAGGACACGCCCACCATGGCCCACTAGCTTCCCCCAGGCTCCGCCTCTTAAAGGTCCCACCAACCTCCCAGTCCTACAGCCACAGTCTGGGCTTTGGAGGTCCATTCTAGATCCAAACTATGGCACCCCTTGCCCTCGTATTTGTCTGGACCATGTCCTGCTGACCACACATCCTCACCTATGCCTGGAAATGAACCCCTGGCCTTGGCAGTGCTTCGATGAAAATTCCCTTTCCGATCAGTGCTGCCCGCTGGGTACCTCCCAGCAGATTCTCCCAGCGCAGATGAAGAAGAGTCTACAGCAAGGCTTTTCTTCTCAAACTCTCTCTGTACCAGAATCACCTGCAGAGCCAATTAAGGAGGCAGATTGCCCAGTCTCTTTCCAGACCTTTGGGATTTGCGAAGCTAGGATTGAGCACAGGTGATCTGCATGCAGCCTACAGTTTGACCACCACCTGTCTGTCAGCTCATGGTGCTGTGGAAGCTTTAGTGTTGCTGTGATGCTGAACGCTAGGCCACCAGTATTTCAAATACCAGCAGGGCCTCCCATGGTGGGCAGGTTTCACTTGAGCTTCCAGACTAGGACAGACTGGGGAGAAGTACCTGGCAGTCCACTTCTGAAACAATTAGCCATTGAAAACCCTCTGAATAGCAGAGAAGCACTGTCAGATATTATACAGAAGTGTTTCATTCTGTTGTACATAGGGTCCCTGTGAGTCGGACCTGACTTGATAGCATCTAACAACAACACGTACAGTTTGAGGTGGGAGGCCTTGGGTCACATCCACGTAGGAGGTCTACAAATCCAGCCAGACGTTAGACACATGTGAGATGGCTTTACAAAATATCTACGCCTGAACAATCTGCCATTGAAAACCCTATGAACAGCAGAGAAGCACTGA
>VMDO01005201.1:0-52503 GCA_007922755.1 Pedetes capensis
ACATTAAATATAAATGGTTTAAGCATCCCCAATTATAAGTCAGGAACATCTAATGATATGCTATATACAAGAAATTCCTTCAAGTAAGAAAAAACAGGTTAAAAGTAAAGAAAAAAAGATAATAAAGAAATGTGAAAAATTTAGATATAAGTTCAACTATGAGGGTGAAAAAGATAAAATATTTAAGGAAAAAGTAATGTAATTAAACATAAAGTCTTCCAGGACATTAAAGAGGTAGGATAATTTCCCAACTCATTTCAAGAAGCCTTGTATTAGAGGCTAAATTAGAATAAATATTGCAAGTAAAAAACACTATATACCAATACCTGTCATGAACATAGATGTAAAGATTCTAAGCAAAATTTTGACAATTAGACTCATACACACACACACACACACACACACACACACACACACACACACACACGAGCTTATGACCAACTGGGGATTTATCCATGAAAGCAGGATTTGTTCAATAATTAAAACCCAGTCAACATGCCAGTGGTGCAGCCTATAATTCCAGTGTCTTGGGAAGCTGAGGAAGGGGTCATGTGTTCTAGGCCAGAGGAAACCTGTGCAATGTACTGAGACATTGTCTCAAAATGAAGAAGTAATAAGGGGGTGGAGGTTCAGCTCAGCAGTGGATGATTTGCCTAGCCTATACAAAGCCCTGGGTTCAATCCCTAGTACTGCAAAAGAAGTCAATCAATATAATTCATAATTATAACAAACTAAGAGAAAAACAATATGATTCTCTCCATAGACACAGAAATAGCATTTATCCTAATCCATGGATTTCTGATTTTAAAAAATCTTCAGCAAATTAGAAATATAGAGGAGCTCTCTAAACTGATGAAGACTGTCCCCAAAAATCTACATCTAACTTTACATAATAATGGTGAAAGTTTGAATATTTTCCCCTAACATGAAGAACAACTCATTGATATCTACTTGCACCACTTCTACTTAGTATTATATTGAACCCTTATTGTTGTTGTTGTTGTTAGGTGCCGTCGTGTTGAGTCCAACTCACAGTGACCTTCATAGGGTTTTCAATGGCTGACTGTTTCTGGATTGCCTTGGGAGTGGATTGCCACGTCCTTCTCCCATTTTGCGGTGCTGGGAATCGAACTCGGGACCTCAGAGACTGCAGAGCAGCGCTCTATCAACTGAGCTAAATCCTAGCCCATATTGAACCCTAGTCAGTGCAATATGGGAGAAAGATATGGCAATCCACTTCCGAGGCAATCCTGAAACAATCAGCCATTGAAACCCTATGATGGTCTCTATGAGTTGGATAGAATTCGGTAGCACCTAACAACAGGAAGTCAGTGCAATAAAGAAAAAAAAAGGAAAAGAAAAGGAAACATTTACAGATATACTGATTGAAAAGAAAGAAGTAATTTTTCTTTATTTGTGAACCACATGATTATTTGTGACCCACATGATTGTGAACCACATGAAATTTTTATGGAATATGAAAAATATGTATCAGAACTAGTAGGTTTGGCAAGATTGCAGGACACAAAGATAAAGTACAGAAATCAAGAGTATTTCTATATAATAGCTGAGAAATTGAGAATTGGGTTAAATGCAACGATAGTATTTCCATTTGTGTTAGTATAATGAAACACTTAAGGATAAACACTATAAAAATTTAATGTAAGACATGGGTATTGAACACTAGAAAACATAGCTGACAGATATATTTAAAAATTTAAATAAATAGTATGGTTGTGTGTCAGAAGATCTGATATTATTGATAAGTCTGATCCAACCCAGTGACTCAAAATAATACCATATACATAAAATTATAAAAAATGAAAACTAATGTATTAAGATAAACAGTATATCATGGATATTTTAAGAAGGATGATAATATACATGAGTAAACTTTTGGTATAAAACAATTTCATTATTCTGATTGTGGTGAATGGTTTATTGATGTAAACATGTAAAACATGTTGTTATTGTTAGGTGCCATCGAATCATGTTCGACTCAGTGACCCTGCATACAACAGAATGAAACACTCTCCAATTTTGTGCCAGGCAATGATCTGTTTTAAGCATAAGCACATTTTTGCACTGTGTCATTCTATCTAGTGGATAGTTCTCCTTTTTTGTTGTTGTTGTTGAACTGCCACTTTCTGAAGCATGATGTCCTTCTCCAGGGATTGGTCCCTCCTGACTACATGGCAAAATAACATAAGATGTAGTCTAGCCATTCTTGCTTCCAAGGAGCACTCTGGTTGCACTTCTTCTACGACAGATCTGTTGGTTCTTTTGGCAGTCCATGGTATATTCAATAATTGTCTCCAGCATCATAATTCAAAAGCATCAATTCTTCTCCTATCTCCTTTGTTCAAAGTCCAGCTTTCACAACCATATGACGCAACCATGGCATGAGTCAGGTGTACATTTGTCTTCAATAAAACATGTTTACTTTTCAACACTTTAAAGAAGTCTTTTGCAACAGCTTTTCCCTATGGAAAGTGTCCTGATTTCTTGATTGCTTCTTCCATGGGTGTAGATTATAGAATGAAGCAAAAAAAAATCTTGGATAACCTCAACTTTTCTCCAGTTACCACGAACTTGCTTATTGACCCTTCTGTAAGAAATTTTGTTTTATTGATGTTGAGGTACAATCCATACTGAATGCTTTGTGTTCTTTTATCTTCATCAGTAAATGTTTCAAATACTCTTCACTTTCAGCAAGCAGAGTTGTGTCATCTGCATAGTGCAGGTTATAATGAGTCTTCCTCCAATCATGATGCAGCATTCTTCTTCAAAAAGTCCAGCTTTGTGGATTATTTGGTCAGCATACAATTGAACAACTCATTGTTGTTGTTGTTGATAGGTGCCGTCGAGTTGGTATCCAGCTCATAGTGACCCTCATAGGGTTTTCAATGGCTGACCATTTTGGGATTGCCTTGGGAGTGGATTGCCAGGCCCTTCTCCATTTTTGCGGTGCTGGGAATTGAACTCAGGACCTCAGAGACTGCAGCGCAGTGCTCTACAAACTGAGCTAAATCCCAGCCAGAACAACACATAGCAAGTCGTCAAAATGCAGTCTATTTTCTGTCAATTATAGCATATTTAAGGTGGCACAAATAAATGGAACAAATGTAAATCTAAATGTGTTCTTAAAACTTTGTTTTTCTCAACATAGTTGTTGGGGAACTGTGTTAGTGAGATTTCTGTCACTGAGAAGATCCTTGAGATGACCAAGTTCAAAGGAGGGGGGACTTATTTGGGCTCTTGGTTTTAGTTTTCAGTCAATCATCACTTGGCCCCATGGCTACCTGCCAGTGGTAAAGCAAAGTGTCATGGCATGGAGCAAGTGGCAAAACAGAGAAAAGAGAGAGAGACAGGAAGGGACAGGGGTCCCAATACCCCTTCGAAGGCATGTGCCAATGATCAACTGTGCCACGTAGGTCCACATCCTCCAGATCTACCACATCCAACAGCATATCCAGATGGCTGACCAAGCCTCCAGTGTAAGAGCCCATGGGGCACACCTCTGACCCAAATGATAGACACCACAGCTTTTGTAATCACCCAGTCCTTAAGTCTCCATGGTTGCAATGGGGAAATTTTATAATTGTTGTTGCAAAATCTGATTATGAACCTCTTTTTCAAAACTGAGATGAGACATTTGGAAATAAAGCTGCTTATTAAATCTCCTTACAACAAAACAAAAACCTGTGCATTTTATGTCCTCTCTGCCTTGACCCTACACTCATAGTTCATTGAATAAATGTCTAATTCAAAATCAATAGTTCTTGTTTGGGTCACTCTTAAGTTCTGTATCCTCCTCAATGAACCAATGTGATGCTTACGGTGGCCCTCCCGTAACTTTTTTTGGGATACATGCCCTGGGGAAACTGGAGTGAGTGAATATTTCTACGAGATATAGTTCATCATGCTAACAAAAGTTCATCTATGTCATCTTGACAATGGGCCTCGATGATTCCTTTCAACTTGTTTTCCTGGCTCTACTTTTCTGGTACTGTCACTATGGGCATCCCTTAGATACAACCCTGTCCTCCACTTGTCTAACTCCATTCTTGATGCTTTCTGAAATGTATCTTTTAACAGGACAGCAGCTGTCACTCTGTTGTCAACTGGTACATCTGGAATCTTGCCTGTTCAGTTCATGACAACTCTGCCCAGGGTCATCTCTACTCCACCGGCCCCTATGTGCCATCTTTAAGTGGGTGACCCAGTTTAGGTTTTCTGGTCAAACTTAGATATCCAAATTACCCTACTTTTTGTACCTCATTTCTCACACCCTTTCAGCTGGTTTGCTTACTGACCTCACTGTTCATTCCACCATTCAGTCTTTCTTTTGTTGCAGAATATTGCATATTTTCATGTTTCTCATAGTGGGACTTTGGCTCAAGATCCTCGTGAACAGTTTAGAGGGTGTCTCTCCTAGTTTTTTGAGGATGCTCTTTTCCATATATATTTCCACAGGGAGAAGTTCTGTGATATATTCAGCCTGGCCCTATGGATCAACCAGAGGTTGCTTCTGCTTTTGTTGATAACACTGCAAGTCTAGAAACCTGAAGTTATCCTTATCTGCAGCTTTCCTTCTGCTCTGTTAAGCCACCTAAGATCTGCCCAGTATTCTTTCTCAAAACTTTAGGTTTCTTCCCTAAGGCAAACTTATGTTATCTGACACTTGTTGCCATTAGCAACATTATCTATTTTCAGGACCATTTCATTCAATACCTATTAAAATAAAACTATTAATATTGATAAGATACCATAACTGCCATGGTAAGTCCATGATGAAGAACATACCTATTATAATCTAACTATGATTACATAAAAAACTAAATTCCTCAGTTAAAATATCAGAGTTCTTCATGACCTAGTACCATGTTACTTTTATAATTTTATTCTACTTCTAATTTCAGTTACCCCATTCTAGTAAGTTTAGAATTTCACTATACTCTTTCCATCATGCATTATCAACACCTGCATAAAAAGTATAGACATGTTTATTTTGCTTGCATATCTTTATTTTCTGCCTGATATATATATACATATATATGCATATATATATATGCTTTAATGTCACTTCATATCCAGTTTCCCATTTCAAGTGATTCTGTGAATAAATCTATTGTCTGATGGTGTCTAGTCACTTGAGATATTTAATCAACAGTGAATTTTTCTTCCTGGTTAAAGTAATTGTCCTTCCTAATTTTTTAGTTTCCTTTCCTCTATGTAGCATTTGTGTATTTACCTTTTTGTTCTCTAATTCCACAAAATATAACACTTATTACATTATTATTCTAGTATAAAAACAACACATTATCTTATATTAGATATCAATTGGAATATATATATTCCAAATATATTAATTGGAAAATATATAATATATAATATATAATATAATATGTATATATTATATATCTACACACACACACACACACACACACACACATATATGGGCTGGGATTTAGCTCAGTTGGTAGAGCGCTGCCAGGCAGTCTCTGAGGTCCCGAGTTCAATTCCCAGCACCACAAAAATGGGAGAAGGGCCTGGCAATCCACTCCCAAGGCAATCCCAAAACAGTCAGCCATTGAAAACCCTATGAGGGTCGCTGTGAGTTGGATACTGACTCGACAGCACCTAACAACAACAAATATATACTCTGATGTGCATAATGTTAAAACATGGGTGTCATAAATATCTAAAACCTTGATTTGTAAATACATTATCTCATGTGTAATGTTTGTACTCATGAAGAATATGTACATGGACCAGAGGACAGTCGTTCCAACAGAACAAGGAAGCATTACGTGGTTCAAAGTCAGGGAAGGTGTGCATCAGTCCTGTATCTTTTCACCGTACCTTTTCAATCTCTATGCTGAGCAAATAATCCATGAAGCTAGACTTTATGAAAAAGAATGCAGCATCTTGATTGGAGGAAGATTCATTAGCAACCTGTGTTATGCAGATGATAACTCTGTTTGCTGAAAGTGAAGAGGATTTGAAATGTTTACTGATGAAGATCAAAGAACACAGCCTTCAGTATGGATTGCACCTCAACATTAAGAAAGCAAAAATCCTTACAAACAAGTTAGTATGCAACTTCATGATAAATGGAGAAAAGATTCAGGTTTCCAAGATTTTACTTTACGTGATTTCACAACCAACCCCCATGCAAGCAGCAGTCAAGAAATAAAAAGACACATTGCATTGGGAAAAACTGTGGCAAAAGACCTCTTTAAAGTGTTGAAAGGTAAAGATGTTACATTGAAGATGAAGGTGCACCTGTCATGCCATGGTATTTTCAGTCATATCATATGGTTGTGAAAGCTGGACATTGAATAAGGGAGACAGGAGAAGAATTGATGCTTTTGAATTGTGGTGCTGGAGATAATTATTGAATATAACATGGACTGCCAAAAGAACCAACAGATCTGTCCTAGAAGAAGTCAACCAGAGTGCTCCTTGGAAGCAAGGATGGCTAGACTACATCTAACATATTTTGGACACGTCAGGAGGGACCAATCCCTGGAGAAGAACATCGTGTTTGGGAGAGTGGATTAATGGAAAAAAAAAAAAAAAAAACTCAACTAGATAGGTTGACACTGTGTCTGCAACAATGCGTCTAAACATAAAATATATCATGTGCCTGGCACAGAATCCGGGAGTGTTTCATTCTGTTGTACATAGGGTTGCTATGTATCCTACTGGATTTGATGGCACCTAACAACAACAACAATAACAACAATGTCCTCTGGGGAGGGATAATTAACTTCAACCCATTAGTGCTCTTTTTCTAAAGGGGAAGAATCTTGACTAGACTTGCTTGTAAATATGCTAACATCATTTTCTAGCAGAGGATATGGGGGGGGGGTCCCTATATAAAATTGCCTTTTTAGCAGGATGTTCTTGGTCTGTACAGATCACTTAAGAAATAAATCAATTTTTATTAATGATGCATGGCTGGCTGTAAAATATGAAACAAAATAGATTCTTCAATGGCATGGTGTCAGGGAAGATTTCATTCTGTTGTACACAGGGTGAATACAAGTCAGACCCAACTCAACAACACCTAATAACAACAACAACAACTATATATATATATATAAATAGGGGCTGGGGTTTAGGTCAGTTGGTAGAGTGCCGCTCTGCACTCTCTGTGGCCCTGGGTTTGATCCACAGCACTAAAAAAATGGGAAAAGGATCTAGCAACCAATTCCCAAAAACATGCCCCAAACAATCAGCCATGGAAAACCCTATGACGTTTGCTATGCATCAGACTTGACTTCGAGACTCTTCACAACAATAACATAGGTATAACTCATGAATTATAGACAGAGCAGTCCTTTGAACCACGTGTTCTCTTATAAACAATGTTTCCACATATACTTTAAGAAGTCTCTTTATCTTAATCTAAAAATATGCTGGAATTAAAAAAGAAAACATTGTGTGGAAGCTGATATGTTGGGATTCCTCATGAAAAAAATACTATAGTTGGTTCTATTTTGGGTCCTTGAAATTATTAGAAAAGTTTGGTGTTGGGTAACATGCATAATTTTCATGAATCACCATGACAACTCAATCATTTTTATTAATACAATCTCACTGTGCCTTCGTAGTTTCAGTGTGCATAATGAATTCAGAAATATTTCAATAGTGTTTTATTATAATTTAAGATAAAAGAAGAGTATTATATTTTGTCAATATTATAAGTAATGCATATCATATATATAGACATAATACCCTTAAACTTATAATATTAAAGTATATAATTTAATATGAAATATTTTATAGTATTCCCCATGCAATCAACAGCACAATTTTAAGACTGGATGCAGTTTTATGCCCTTGTATGTCATGTGGGACATACATATTTACTATGATTAAAATTTTACAAATAAAAAAATTTCCAGCCTTGAAATTATTAAAACAAGCATTTTTTATTTGGTAAACCATCCATCTACACTCATGTTTTCCTCTGGTATTTGTGTTAGTGTGTGAGGAATTCTTTGCTGTCTTTTCCCCCCATGTCCTTTATAAAGAAACTTCTACTACCTGGTATTCTAGGAATCCAGATTCTGAGAGAATGGCATGAAGTTTGATGCTATTTGAAGGAACCCTGGTTCATCTTATGTGGATCTTTGAAAATGAGAAGAAAGTCCTTTCCTATATTTGGAAGTGTCCTGGCATTGAGCAAAGGGTAACAAAAATCACTGCAGAATCGTTTGTTCAATTCAAAAGGCAGTCTGCTATTTTATGGGCCATTTTTACTCTTTGACTGGCTTCTGGGAGAGATTCAAATAAAGAGGTCTGAAATATACCAGGTTGAAAGGCTGAATATGTCAAGAGTATGGATCACTGAAGCAAGAGCTTCACCTTGCAGCTTAATTTTCTGGTCGGAGCATTTTTTACAAATAAACGGAGACATTTGTGGTTACTGCTGATTCTTCAGACTCCAGGAACATCAATGAGTCGCCAAGGGCTTCAAATATTTCACCACATTGAACATCAGTGGAGAATCCTCTCAGCAGATGCTAATAGCCTAACCAAGTGTCCAGATTCTTCATTTCATGTACAGATTTTGTTGAACATTTTAGACAACAGGGAAGCCAGGAATTTCACTGCACAATATACACTCCAAAATAGGCAACATTAAGCTGCATATCTGTTGAGGATTTCTGCTTCTTTATTTCTTAACATCATTAATTCTCCTGTGGTCTCATGAGCAGAAAGCACACACCCTGAAACCCACGGCTCATCATTTGAGACGATTCAGTATCAACTTCAGTTAAAGGCACGAAATATTTTTTATGCAAAAATGATTGGTTTTCAGTAAGTATACTTTCCAACTCTATCAGCATGAGTCTAGAATGGAAAAGTCAGGATAAAATTGAATGTAAGAAATATCAAATATTTCAATTCACAAGAGTATTTTCATCTCTCCTCCCACTAAAAAAATAATTAATCTGGATAAGAAATGGGGCAGAGTTTCCTATAATGGTGAGTTCAGTCTTCCCAAACCACATGCTGGAATGATGTCATTTTTGCAAAGAAAAATAGGATTTGTCAGGCAAATTCCTTTTGAATTCTAGAAGTAGGTTTAAATTGTTGTTCTTAGGTGCCATCAAGTTTCATCCAACTCATAGTGGCCCTATGTACAACAGAACAAAACACTATCAGACACTGTGCCACGCCCAGCACTATGTCAGTGCTTCTCTGCTATTCCTAAGGTTTTCGATGGTTGATTGTTTGGGGAATGGGCTGCTACATCCTTCTCCCAAGCCTACAGCACCTGGTATTCCCAGGAAGCCTCCCACCCATGGACTAACCAGGCTGACCCTACTTAGCTTTCAAGATCTGAGAAGATCAAACACCCAGGTGGCTCACTTGAGGAATTAGGCTTACATAAACCCACAAAAATAAATATAACCCACTGGACAGAGACCTAATATTGGAAGATGACAGGAAAAGAGTCAAAAAAATGAGTCATATAAGTAAGAAACATGACTATCCCAGAACTCTTTGCAAAGATATAAATATGTCATGGGCAATGTAGGAGGAGAGATATAAGGCAAAAGAGAATTTGTAAACATTAAAAACACACAATAACAATGTCAGGAAGATTGAAGTTGAAACAAGAGATAAAAACAGAAAGATTTTGATAAAAACTGAGTTAGAGGACTAGGCATTAAAAATGATGTCTGCTTATCTGGAGGCAGTGGCCAAATGTTGACAAGAACATAATGAAAACTAGAAGGTCACTCATTATTTCCATTTCAGATCATCATTCTATTCCTATATCTTATATATGAATTCTGACATTCTACTTTACTGTACATGTAATATAATATATGGTACACAAGATACAGGGTACTATCTAGGGAGGATAATATATATATATATAAATAGCAAAAAATAAAAAAGAATAAACACAAATAGAATAAAGCCTAACTTTGATGACTGCCTGCAGCCATAGCCCTGTGGCATCCAATCCCATCAGATCTTGGAAGCTAAGCAGGTTCAAGCCTGGTTAGTCTTTGGATGGGAGACCACCTGGGAATACCAGGTGCTGTGGGCTTGGGAGAAGGACCCGGCAACCCACTCCCAAAAAATAATCAGCCATTGAAAACACTGTGAATAGCAGAGAAGCACCAACAATAGTGTTATACCTGTTGGACATAGGATCGCTATGAGTTAGACACAGACTCAAAGACACCTAACAACAACAGCAACTTTGATCACTAGTCCTAGAGAACAAAACAGTTTCTCAAGATCACCACTCATCTTTGTCATCTTATTATTTGCATCCGATACTTATTCACTATAACCATTTGCCCTAACTTGTGCCATGAACTTCAGTGTGTCATCTTATTTAATCTTTGTTCCAAGCTATCATCTGAGGTTTATAAATGAAGAAACTGAGGTAACAAAGAAGTAAATTAACTAGGTAGAATTTATGCTTTCTTCAGAGCAAGAGTCTATCAACTTTTCTGTGGTTAGAGGCTCTTCCAGTCTGTTGACTTTTTCTGAGTTTGCCTGCCGCATGGAAACTTCAAGGCCTTCTCAGCAGCTGGAGAGCAGAGAGACCTAGCACAGCCAAGCCACCTGTCCCATGAGGGGACTTCATTGAGCCTCCAGCTGAGTGCAGCGCTGCAGGTTTGGGGAATGAAGGCACGTCCTCGAAGAGACGCCCCCTGGACCCCACATTCTGTGTGCTGCCTTTGCCCATAGTCACATGCTGCTCTAGTTTTCATCATTTTTATTCAAAATGTTCTATGTGTGTTTCCTATGTGCTACTGGCCCCAGAGTGGGATCTTGATGGGAAAAGGGGCTTTGAAGGAACCCTGACCAACAATGCACTAGTGAAGTAGAGGAGAGAGAGAGAGAGAGAGAGAGAGAGAGAGAGAGAGAGAGAGAGAGAGAGAGAGAGAGATTGTGAGGGGGTGGCTGAAATGAAATTGAAATGACACTGATTTTTGAGTTTGTGAAGCAGGCTGGAGCCCTCACAGAGCCAGTGGAGTAATTCAGGTGGAGTCGGGAGGCCGAGAGCCAGCCAGTGATGAGGTCTGTCCCAGCTAAAGCAGCCCAGCAGGAAGCCTGAGGGTGAATCCCTCCTTCCTCTGAATGCTCCACGAAGGCCTTTACAGGACTGGTGATGCTTTCTCACTTTGGGGAAGGCCATGGACTTTATCAGATCCACTGATTTAAATGGTAATCACATCCAGAAACTCCCTCACAGATACAACCAGAAACAATGTCTAATCCAGGCACCCCATGGCTAGTCAAGGTGATACATTAAATGAAACATAATAACCAGTAAGTGTTACCCAGCCCCAGAAGAGGGGACTTTTATTTTTATTGGAAATGCCTTCGTTCCCCCTCTCTACACAGGAAGGAAAACCTACTGTGACTTCTGTCTGCCAGGGTGCAAGTTCACTGAAATGGGTTCTGTATACCTTGACACTTAAAGATCAGGCACCTGCTCTAGCTTAGCCAGATTTACCCCAGCTCAATATTGTGAATCTTGAACAATATGCAATCATATAAAAACAAATGAGTATTCATTTACACCTGTAACAATACCCTAGCAGCAGGCCACATTCTCAGAGCATTCAGGGGCAGCAATGCCAGCTGATCATCACTGACTGTGAGGCAGCAGCTCGGCCATTAGCAAGCAATATGGAGGGAAAGGGGACTGAAAATGAGTGGGGCCACGTTTGTCTGTGACATTGGAAGAACATTTTCTCATGGTTCTCACACCCTAATTCAAGCCACTGAGTCATTTACAAAGTTTATATCATACCAAGTACCCGGAGTTGGTCGCCCAGGGCTGAAGTCACCCTGAGTGTGCCCCAGTTTGAATAGAACTAGAAGGAGCATGCAGCCAGGATCTCTTCTTCCACCCCTCTCCTCCTTCCTCTCTACTCCTCACCCTCTGCTCTTGTCTTCCATCTCTAGACCACATGCAGGCCTCTCCCTCCTCTCAGCCCTCCCCCCTTCTCTTTCTATCCCAGGCACTTTTCCTTCTAAAAGCTGTTTAACTCTCCTGTTCTCTGGCTTCTTTACTTTCCTCTGGGGAACAGAAACATCTTGACACCCCAGGTTATTCAGTGTTCCTTTCCAGATCTACCTAAGCTTCTCCAGGTACCTTTGTGTCCCTGTGATTACTATCCTCAATGAACCTGACCTAGACTCTCTCCTGGGCTGGGGTTTAGCTCAGTTGGTAGAGTACTTGTTCTGTGCTGAGGCCCTGGGTTCAATCCCCAGAACCACAAAAGTGGGAGGACTTGGCAGCCCACTCCTAGAACAATCAGCCATCAAAAACATTATGAATAGCAGAGAAGCACTGACCTAGTGCCGGGCATGGCACAGCGTTAGGAAGTATTTCATTCTGCTGTACACAGGGTCACTGAATTGGACCTGACTCAATGGCACCTAATAACATGCTCTCTTACTTAACTTCTATGTCAGGCATAAATCCTTTTATGTGCCTAATACAAGGACAGAGGTTTTGTTGCCAAATTCCCAGATCTGTTGTCTGGACCATCCTACCCATGTTCCCCATGTCTCCCCAATAATATGACCAGGGTACTCTTGTGGCCTAATCTTGCCTAGTGTTCCTGCTCCTATTCCAGCTTTCCATAGATTATTTGAACTGCTAAATATTTCTTCCACAGGTCTGCTTTATTCTTGAATTAGCCAGAACCAATTACTTCTTAGCAAGCAGGAGCTCTGACACATTTATTTGAGAATAATGAAAACACACACACACACACACACACACACACACACACACTCAAATTCTGCAAGCAGAAACTTCACCTGGCTGCAACACAGCAGCCTACTTACAACAAGACCTAATACTTTTAGCTGATCAAAGAATTAATACAAAGAAAAAATACAGCATATCTTACAGAAAACCACATGAAAATGTAGTGTATGTTAATAAAAAAGGACACACAGAAAAGATGTAAAAGTTCTACCACGCTGTTCAGATTAGCATGAATTATTTCACATTAAGGACACTAAATTTTTAAAAAGTGCATCCTGATGTCTAACTAGGTGTGCAGTTTGCACAAGACCAGGATCAGAGATTAGAAGTTATAGGTCTGAGGATTTCTACTAAATACCACACCAAATATTTAATAAGATTTTCAAAAATAGAATTATCTCACTTGGGATACTGTGGTAAAATGAGAATTTGCCCTAGATCTTATTCCCCCTTCTAACATTGCCTGTGTGATTTTCAGCGAATAATTTCTCTAAAATACAGTGCCTTCATTTATGTAATAAAAAACTATGGAACCTGAACAGCCTTCACATTTTATTGGCTTCCTCATTCATGAATTAAATAAATCTTTGACATTTGCTTCCTCTATATATTTGTTTGAGTTTTTAACTCTTAGAACTACCCTTTGGCAGTAAGATGTCCACTTGGACTGGTCTACTAAAGCTACCTGAAGTCTGCAGCCCCTAAAGTGCTTCTCATTAGCTGTCTATGTGCAGGTCTGTTCTTTCTTGGATCTCCAAGTATATCACAAGCAGCAAAAAAAAAAAAAAAAAAAAACCACCTCACTTCTGCTGCCACTCTGATTCTCTGTTTGTGGTTGTTGTCTTTGCAATACTAGGGGACTGAACCTAATGCCCCACGCATGCTAGACAAGAACTCTACCACCAAGCTGCACTGGCAGACTCTATTTTACCTTATGAAACAGGATCTGGCTAAAGTGTGCTGCCTGTTTCTGGCCTCAACCTCCCAAGTGGTTAGGATTACAGGTATGCGCAACGGCACCATCTGTTTTCTGCTTCCGATTGTGTTTTTATGTTTTTGACCAAGTTTAGTTTTAACCCTGGCCTAAACATAGCTTGGTCTTTGATTACAGCATCATTTGGGAATCACAGTTTGTTTCTGTTCCTTTTCTGATTTCTGCTGAGTAAAAGTAAGGGACCAAGGGTACAGGTAGAGCACCTGCCTAGCGTGAATGAGACCCTGGCATCAATCCCCCCAGTCCAGGAAAAAAATAAGCATGAAGCAAACAGTCACTATTGACACGAGTATTCTAAGGTGAAATTATAGACTTTTTGTCATTATTTATATGTTTACTTCTGTTTCCTCATAGTGTATCTCTTAATTTTATATGCTGAGCGATTTTCATTAATTATTTTCTCATTTGCATTTAGATGGCTGAATTAAATTTTGTAAAAGTATACAATATAAAAGTAGATGCAATGTCTCCCTTGGATTGTATGTCTTTTTTAAAAAATTCTAATGAGAAGTTCATTGTGTTTTAAAAAGGAGAAAAAATGTCTTTGTCTTTTTTTTACCACTAACATTGGTGTTTTTTCATTAATTCATTGGTAGAAAAATTAGACCTAAAACACCGTATCAACTTATAAATGTTACATTTGAAAACATTAGCAATATTTTGTGAAATTAATTTTGCCTTTAATTCATTTGTAGATAGCAGAGATATCACATGTCTGATGGACACAGGTTCTGCATAAGGTCATCAACTCTGCATGAGTCTTGTGTACTATGCTCTTATGCCTGTTTTATTAGAAACACGTTTTTTATGCCTCTTTCTAATACAACCTACCTTTTTCCTGAGTCGTGATAACTACACATAATAGTACAGTTAAGAAAGGTGCCTGTTTCCCATTCATCATGGAATCCTTCCCTTTCTAAATAATATATGGGAATGTCATTACAATACTTAATTTTCATTAAAGTTCATGTAATATATATTTCTATATTTAATCAGATGTCTGTCATGAGCTCCAGCCTAATCATAGAGACAGACAAGGCATTTTTCTGTGTAGAATACAATGGTATTACCACAGAGAGGTATTAATTAGTCTTCTAAACTGCTTATTCGATTGCTTTAGGCTTTAACCAGAAAACTTCTGGCCAAGTAAGCCCTTGTTGCAGCACTAAGCCAAGTAGTTTTTGTTTTTTAAGTTTCTTTCCATTCTGATTTTGAGAAAAATCATTAATTTCTCTGGAGAGGAAAGAAAATGTCATTACTATTAGGAAAGCATGATTACACATTGGGAATTCAAAAACTATCGACAACACATCTCACCATGAATACAGATGCCGACACTCTTATAGTAGTTTTATTTGGTTACGCTTTTCTGGCTTCTGCTAAAGTACCTTCGCACTCACCGCTGTAGTTTTAGGTTATGTTAGCCAGACTGTGAGAGAGGCTGAAGTTCTTATTGGGCAACTTTTAACCTGGGGAAGATGAACAGAAGATTGACTAATGTTATACTGAAATAATAAATGTATATTCATATATATAAAGTATGAGTATTTATTAAATTTATGTGCAAATGAATGAATAGCTTTACATGTATTTGCCTAGTCTTTGTATTTTATGTACATATCTGTCTATATCCATGTCATGGTATTATATGTTCACACACACACACACACACACACACACACCCCTCCAGTATCCCTTTCAATGTATATGTTGAAATTAATAAACATAAATAAGGTTGTAATCAATCATATTTCATCATAAATATGTAAACACATTACACAAAAGTTGCTTAAAATCATAGCTATAGCTAAAGAATGACCTTTTTTTTTTTGGTTGTATGCTCCCCAGTGACTCTATTATTAGTTCCACTGGGACCAATTTAAAACTATGCACCCATGTTTTCATAGATTGAATAAGGCCATGTATCATTGTTTAAATGTACTACTCAAAAAGGAGAAAAAGCATAGGAGAAAAAGGTTGAATAAACAAAATAAATCTCTTTCCTCAGCCAATACTTTTTGCAAAGTTTTAAAAGCAATTTCTTTTAATTTATTTATGATTTTTAAGATTTTAACATACAAGAGTCAGAAATTCAATTTATATTTTTTACATTTTTCCTCTGGGAAAACACTCAGTATGTGCATTGTGTTGAGATGTTCTACTAAGGTGAATCCAAATAAAAGGAAATAGGCCTCATATTCTCTAAGCAGATCCTACCATATGCAGGTTATTGTGTTGACTTCCTTACATAATAAACACCTAGCTTCATGAAAATACTATGCACTCAGTCATTATTCCCATTTTATACAAGTTACTGAAATTCTAATGTTATAGGAACCATTTTCTCTTTGTCTATAAAACTACAATATCTTCATGAAGATAACTTGTTCAGTTCTGCCTATCAATATCTTTGTCAATCATTGCTTCATGCATATATTCCCTTATATACTTTAGCAATTATTTGTTTTTGTTGCTGCTGTTGTCAGTTGCTATCAAGTCAGTGTCCAACTCTTAGCAACCCTACATACAAGTGAAACACTATTGTGCTTCTCTGATATTCATAGGGCTTTCAATGGCAGATTGATTTTTGGGAGTGGGTTGCCAGGTCCTTCTCCCAAGCCTACACCACCTGGTGTTCCCAGGGGGTCTTCTCTCCAAGTACTAACCAGGCCCCACTCTGCTCAGCTTCCGAAATCTGCCGGGATCAGACGCCACAGTGGTAGGGCTGTAAAACAGCAATTATCTAATGACTACTTAATATATGCTAAAATGTATTTCACCCAAAACTTCACATAGTTGGCTATTTTGTATCATCTTTAGAGAATTATTCCAATTTCACCCTCAATCCCATTTAATTTTGTTCATAACATTTAACTACTTCCTCAAGGCATCATGTTGATGCTACATATTCCTTTGATTTTTTGCTGCTATTGAGTGTCTTCCACAATGCACTAGAACCAGTTTGACAACAGGAACTACAAACAATTGACTATTGTATATTCAGTGATGATGCTTGGACAATGGAAACATTAAAGAAATACTTGTGACCTGGGATAAATGAAAGCATGTAAATGAGTGGAAGGAACTGCAGTGAAGAAGTTAGCTTGTCTTTAACCTTAATGGTGTCCTGCCACCAGCAGGCAGACAATTCTCAGAAACTCAAATTGTACAAACCCAGAAAGTTTTGAATTAAAGGTCACCATCTGGAATGAGATCCATACATACTTAGTTCCAAAACACTGGTTTAGGGGGAATTATTATATTCCAGAGCTTTACACTAATTCTCAAAATTATTTATTTTTTTACTAAAAATTAAAAGTTATCACTGGAGACTTGCCAAAAGTTAATAAATAACTCCACCTTATCTTAATTCAAGATTATGTCTAACCAAGACTGTGCTTGGACTATGAATAACAAAATTATGTTTGGATGCAAAGTCTGACCACAATATTTGCTTTTAAATAATAAAAAATTTGGTAAACACATAATGATCAGACAAGTAAGTAAAATTAAATCATTCAATAAGATAAAAACAAAAGCCTAGAATACCTAGTAGTGTTGGATTTGCAACAAAATTCATTGTTATGCAGTTTAACTGTATGTTGTTTTTTTAGTGGAATTACTACAATATTGCCTACAGCTGTACCACCCTGGCATCTGATCTAGTCAGAGCTCAGAATTTAGGCAGGATTGACTAACTGGTCAGTAGTTAGATGGGAGTGCACTGAGGAATATCAGGTACTAAAAGCTTGGGTAAAGCACCTAACAGCCCACTCCTTAACAATCAGCCATTGAAAATCCTGTGACTAGCAGAGGAGCACTGACAATCATGCCAGGCATGGCACAGTGTCCAGTGTTTCATTTTGTTGTACACAGAGTTGCTATGATTCAGACCCCATTCAAGGGCACCTACAACAATAACTACCATATTTTATTAGTAATACTACCAGAGGGCTGGGGTCTAGCTCAGTTGATAGAGGACTACTCTGCACTCTCTGAGGACCTGGGTTTGATCCCCAGTAGTGCAAAAACAGAAGAAGAATGTGGCAATCCACTTCTTAAAACAATCCCCCCAAAAAAAATCAGCCACTGAAAACCTTGAGATGGTTGCTGTGGGTTGGACACAATTCATGGCACCTAACAAGACCAAACAACAACATTATGTGATAATTAAAATGGCTATCATCTATTGACTCAGTTCCTGCTCACGGTGACACTTTGAGCTACACATGGCAGATATTATTGTGACATCCATCTTTGTGCTTCCACATGAATTTTAGGATTATTTTCTCTATTTCATTGGAATTTTGATTGGGATTGAATTGAATCTGTAGATTACTTCTGGTAGTACAGACATTTTAACAGCATTAATTTTTCCAATGCAAGAGCAAGGGAGTTCTTTCCATCTTCCAGTATCCTCTATTGCTTTCTGTAATATTTTGAAGTTTGCATTGAAAAGGACTTTAAGATCTCTGGTTAGATCGATTCCTAAATGTTTAAGTTTTTATTAGCCTATTGTGAAAGAGATTTTTGTTTTCTCTCTCTTCCTGTTCATTATTGGTATATAGAAATATTTACAGACAACATGATCCTATCTTAAAGGACCCTAAAATCTCCACTAGAAAACTGTTTTTACATTTCTTAAGTTACATTGAAAGCATAAATTGGGTAGGACTTGAATATTTTCCTTTCTCCTGTTTGTTTACACTCTAGCAAAACCCAAAGCCTTAGGATCTTGTAAAGTAGCTTCATTTGAGGCCCAATCTTTGCTTAGAAAACAGGGAACTCTGGATGTATCTTGTGTGATTAACTTTCCCTTCCCTATGCCAGAGCATTTTTAAACCTGCAAAACATCCGTGTCTGGTTTGGGTACAGGTCCATTACACTAAAAACTAGAGCGTTCAAGTTCAGTTCGGGTTTGGGATTAAAAGTTCTGTGCAGATTGCAAGGCTGCAAACTAAACCTGAAACTGTTCAAGCTTTTTAAAAAAATTTTTCAGAACTCAAACCTGAACCTGATCTCAGTGAAAACTTTGGTTCAGGTTTTAATGTGTGCGTGGAGGGAGGGCGGGTACAAAAAAATGGAAAAAAAAATCCATCTAGCTACACATAGGACACAAATTTTAAACCTGAACCAAAGCCTCTAAATTTTAACATATTGAACCTACATCCAAACATGCACCCAACTTTTCATGTGTTTGAAGCCCTGTTTTAGCTTTGCTTGTTACTGAGCAGTAGCCCTACTTTTAGTAACTTAGAGTTTGAACCCACACTTTCGTGAGCAATTTGCATAAAACACATACCTGCCCTATCGTGTTGAATGTAATTATCTTCCCTATTATGTCTCATTTTCCTACCTTCATAGTCTCCACGAAATCTGTTCTCCACTCTTTCATGTGAGTGTCTATCAATTTAGGTATTCCTGTTAGTAATTTTAGCCATTTCTTTACTCTTACTCCTTTTTTTCTCTCCTTCTCTCTTTCCCTGCAAATTCTTTTACTGATATTTTTGAACTCCCTTCTTTTGGAAATAGTACAGCTTCCTATATTGATTCACTAGAGGGAGACACAGGGGAGCATGCTCTGAATTACCCCAAAGTCTCTGTGCACCTTGATTAATTTCACTATTCCTGTTTCTCTTTGTTTGTGAAAGATTCTTTCCCAAGTTATTAGCATCTCATTGTATCTTAAGAACCACTCTAAATTCTAATTTGGCTCTTTTATAAGAGCCTAATCTCTACTAATTATAACTGTATAGATATAAAATGATTTATAAACTTAACCAAGACTTACAGAAGAACTTCATATAGTGCCCTCTGTCCTATTCTACTCTAAGTTTCCTGTCTTTTCTACTTTCCTTATCTACAATCCTGCTTCAAATAAAAATGTTTTACTATGTATTAGAAATGGCACGTTGAAATATTTTCTTAAAATTGTTCAGGCAATGCCACTTTACATAGCATAATAAAACTTCTTTCCTTTCCTTCCTTTTATAATATTTTAGTCAAATTATGCTGATATACATTAAAAGTCATTATACTAGAGGATTATAATGAAATACAGCAGTCTCTTCCCTAACTAAAATAATTGTCTACACTTCCCAACTATCTCTTATGGTATTATACTCTGTTTGAGATTAAGACATGTAGAGTACTCCTTCCTTCTGTGCTCCAGGTGTTGTCAAATGCCTGCCAATGCAGAGAAGGATTGAACACTTTCCCTGAACCTCCATTCTCTTTTCCTCTACAATCCTCCAATGGCAATTACATAAAAATGAATACCAATTGCTTGTTTTTATGGCTTGAATCTACCATGTCTCCCAAAGTCATGAGTATAAATGCTTGGACCCCTCCACAGGGGTGCTGCTGTCCTGGGAGACGATGGGACTCTGGGGAGGGTTATCTGGCTTTGCAGAGATGGGTCCCTGGGGATGACCCTTGGTTTACCTAGACCCTGGTTTTTATAAGTTTTCTCAGCTCTTGATGTGCCAAGACCTGAGGTCCTCTGACACAGCCTTGGCCCTGCCCTGCTGGCACGCGTTCCCTGCCTCTATAGACTAAAATTCTCTTAACCATGAGCCTCAATAATTCATTCCTCCCATACGCTTATATCTGCCAAGATTTTGCCACAGTGATACACAAGCTGACTAATACAGAAAATGGTACCTGAGAGCAGGGTCATTGCTGACCATGTGGTTCTTAGGCCTTTGGAACTTGTTTTCAGGAGGAGTTTAGGAGAGTTTGGAGAGGCAGGCAAGAGAAGCCCCGGCCTACTGTAAGCAGAGCTTGAGGGGAAGTTCTGGTGTGAGTCTGGAAGGCCATATCACCAGCAGAAATGTGGGGAGAAAAGACAGTGCTCAGTCTTTCAGGGAAGATGATACTCATGGGGTCTCAAATGGAAATGAGGACAATATTTGGGACTGGAATAGCAGCCACTCATGTTACATTCTGGCAAAGAGATTGTCTACAGTTTGCCCTTGTCCTAAAGGTTTGAGTGAAGCTGAATTTAAAAGTAGTGGACAAATAAACTTAGCAGAGGAAACAATAAGGTGGCATGATATTGAGGATGTGGCATGGTTGTTATTTGCTGCTTTTAGCCAGAATTATGAGGAAAAAATGAAGCAAAAGATAAAGCACTAAGATTTTTTAAAAGTGCATTTTAATGAGAAAAAAGCCGCTGCAAGTTTAAACTTGCTGTGGACAGGACCAGTTTGGGCAAGGATGTGGTAATTGTTAGGGATAAGTGCCTTAAAAGGGAAGCTGGAAAGGAGAAAGAAGGGGGCATAAAGGGTGTGGAGTGGAGGTTGTGGAAGTGGGAAGGGAAGAGAAAATAATGGGGAGGGGTAAAGGGAGAGAAGATAATCTCAAAATATAGGATGCAACTGTATGAATACATGGGGAAAGGAAAATATCAATGAGCATATAACCCATGAATTCATATGATTTTTATTACATATTAAACAAATGGTACTGTAAAATATGTAAGTTGATGAAAGTATAACCAAAAGTGATGTAATAGTCACATAATGGAAATAGTAAATATCTTATTACTCTGTACTCCATCAACATTTATAAATAAAGGAAAAAATGTAAGGGAATCTGGGCACTTTATGATGGAAAAATTGGAGGATTGGCCTGGGAAAAAAAAGTGTATGTGAAGTGAAAACTCATTTGAAAGTCTTTCCTTTGAGTGTCTGAAAGCAAGTGCCTAATGTTTGCCTCTGGGAGAAGGACCTGGCAATCCACTCCCAAGGCAATCCCGAAACAGTCAGCCATTGAAAACCCTATGAGGGTTGCTATGAGTCGGATACCAACTCGACAGCACCTAACAACAACAATGTTTGCCCCAGTGAAAAATGGCCACACAGGGAAGTACATTCCTGGCCTGGGCAAACAGAATGTGCCACGGAAGCTATAGTAAAATAGGGCTCAGCTACTCCTTGAGCTGGCAGCAGATTTTGGCATTAACTATATGGTGCTTATTTTGCAGGTATGATGAATGTGAGTTATTGGGATATAGAGGCTCTCATCAAGGGTCCAGAGACTAGTCTCAGAGGCCAGGCGATGAGTACCAGGGTCGGATTCCCTGCAGATAGCCCCTCGAAGTCTGATGTGTGAAGCTTTGAGGGAGGAGCCTAAGCTGCAATGGAAAACCCAGGATGCTGAAGGTGCCAAAAACATGAAGTATCTCCCAATGGAAGCTACAATGGGTGAAGCCAGCTCAAGAGGGCCACATGTACTGCAAATAACAAGGCCATCAATGCAGCACTGCCAAGCCTTCTTAAGCCTTAGTGATACCACTGTGTTTGCCAGCTTCCAGGTGTGAAGCTACAGAGTTTGTGTGCCCTGCTGGATTTTTGTCTTGCTTTGGACCAATCTTTCCTTGCTATGCCCCTATTCTACCCTTTTTAAGTAGGAATGCTTGCTGTGGGACATTCTGTGTTGGTAACTTGATTTGTTTTTCAGGGCCTCAGCTAAGTTTTCTTTAAGTCTCTGTGGGTACAGAAAGGAGTGATCCATCCACGCAAATCCAGTATCTTACAACCTGTCAAGTTAAGTCTGGCATTGGTTACAGGTGACATCATCTGGCATCCAGCATCTGGCATATCTGGGCTGGAACAGGCTTAGGCAGCTCCTTGCCACTGGTCTTATAGCAAAGAGTCCTCTGGGCTGGCTCCACTTATTTCCAGTGGCTTCCCTCCACAGACACTTCACATTCCTGGCATCTCCAACATTCTGGGGTCCCCACTGCTGCTTAGACACTACCCTAAAAGCTTCACACATTAGTCCCTCAGGGGTTCTACACAGGGAACCAAAAACTGCCTGGCCTTGCAGGCTATCTTCTTTAACCTTTATGGCAGCCTCCATAACCCCTTAGCTTTTGCATTCTGCATGCTTGCAAAACCAACACCACATGGATGTTGCCAAATTTTTCTGCTATCTTGAGAAGTAGCTTTACTCTTTTGAACCACAGCTGCAGCCCAGGCAAATGGCTGCTATTCAGAAATGCATCTAGGATACATCTTTTCGTATACTCCCTTTTTAAATGCAGGAGAAAACTTTTCAGCAACTCCCTTTGTATGCCCTCAGACCATAGACGGAAAGGGTCTGGCTTTCTTCTTCTGTGCTATAAGAGAATTTCTTTTGTTTCAGCCAAAAGGTCAAAGATTTACTTCACTTCAGACTATCTAACAATTAAGACTCCCTGGCCAGAACCAGCCCTGTCTGCAGTAATCTCAGACAAGCCTCAGTTTTTTCCCTTTTTAAAGTGCGTATTTTTTTAGCTCTTTCTGTTCTGTCACATTGTCTGTGTTGCCATAAATCTTGCTGAATACAGCAAATGGTACCCAAGTATCCCCTATATCTCACTGCTTTTGTGATGTTTCCTCTGCCAGACTAATCAGTTCATTGCTTTTACATTCAACCTCTCTCAAATATCTGAGGCATGGAGAAAATGCAGAGTCTCTTTGCTAGAATATAACACAAGCCATCTCTAGCCCATTGCCCAATAGAGTCTTCATTTTTCTCTGAATCACTGTGAGCCCTGTCTGTCTTCCTTACCCTGACCAGAACAACCCCTCCAGTTCTTTAGACCTTCTCATAGGGGCATCTCCAAACTCTTCCAGATTCTTCCCACAAACAAGTTCCAAAGGTATAATAATCCTATGGTTAGGTTTCTGCACAGCAATGACCCTACTTCATGCTCCAATTTTCTGTATTACTCATCTGTCACACTGTAGCAGAAAAACCAACCCAAATAAACCTATGGGGGAAGAGGTTTATTAGAATCTCTCAATTAGAGAATCAGTCCATGATGGCAGGGCAGGAATGGCAGTTAAGATGACAGGACTTGACATAGAAAACCTCATGGCATGGCAGAACAAGAACCAAGAATCACCAGTTCCGCTTTTGGGATAAAAACCTTCAAAGCCTTCCTCCAGGGAGCTACATCCACCAAAGACCTGCTCCTCAGGAGCTACATCCAAAAAGCAAGAATCCCACCTCCAAAAGTTTCATAAACTCCCAGGACAATGCAACCAGCTGGAGACTGAATGTTAAGGCACATGGCCTTTGGGAGACATTTTATATTTAAACTATGACAGCTATTATTGGGAAAAACAAAGATGAATTTATCCTAACTTATATTTAATGATGCTCTTGGGCTTGGTGAAGATAAGAATATTAAATTAAAACTGGAGGTGGATAAAATGGTAAATTATATATTAAAATACACAAGTAAGTAAAGCAGAAATTCAGAGCAAGCAGGAAAAAACAGAGACTCTGGAAAGAAAAAAGAGAACAAAGCAATCAGTCGGATTATTGAAGAAGGTTCATATTGTTAAATTATGGAAAAGGGATTAAAGGTGTGGGGAAAGACATAGGCATATTATAGAGTGTCTAGTTCATAATCACCCTTATAAAAAGCACATCATGAATCTGTGGCCAGAACAGATAATGCTTAGATGAAAATAGCTTTTTTCATCTTAAAAAATGCTTACACAAGTCCTAACACCACCTTTAATGCACTAAAGATATTTTCACTTTAATTTCCTTGTTTGAAATTCCCAGATAGAATAGTTGTTACTGAGACAAAAACTCTAAGAATTACTTAAAATTTATTGTTTATTACTCAATTACTGGTGTTTTTGCCTTTGTATGTGCTTTTCCCTTTGTAGCAACCTCTTAAAGGTTATGTTCTTCTTGTTAGCTATTCAATTTTTGTTCTTTATTTTCCTATTTCATTAGGGTCAGTATTAATAATGTGCTTCAAATTGCACAGTAGAGTGAATATAGACAGCAATCATGTATCCCATATCTCAGAATGCTAGAAGAAAGGATTCTGAATGTTTCCCTATGAAGAAATGATAGGCATTTGTGGAGACAGATATGCGTAACCTGATTTAAACATCACAAAATATGAACATATATCAAAATATCAGGTAGTGCTCCATTAATATGAACTATTTTATGCTTTTATGTATTATTTTAAATTGTTTTAAAGAATGTGCTTCAAAGTCATTACATAAAAAGTAAGATCTCAATAGAGCAGCATTAAATTCAGTGAAATATATGGAAAATATATAAGTACCATTATATTCATAAAAAGCTAGTATATCTCCCACTCATTCACTCTCTACTACTTTAAATGGCTCCTTTTGACAAGAATATGTTGTTTTTCATGTTTATGTGCTGGGCATTATTGGATGCTGAGCCAGACCACTGCAGCTTAAAGCATATAAATTGGTTGTACATTACATAGAAATAATCTTTAAAATATATCTCTTGTGTGTACCTGTTCATTGATCCAATACCTTGCCTTATGGTTCTGTCTACATTCAATAATCCTCATTATGGAAATAACAACACTTGCCTGTTTCAACCAGTAGTACCAGCAGATGCCAAGAGTACTAGAAATCACATGGGCTTTCACACATACTTTTTAGACTGACTGACTGCTTTTGACTGGGGAATATATTCATGAGGACATTTTCATTCTTCTCCCCACCTGTTTTATATCTTCAAAGAGCTCAGACTCCTGCTCCATAATTTTAGTTCTTCAATATGGTCTCCTTTATGTTCTGTTCGTTTATCTACCACTCAGAAGAACTTGCCAAAAATTTTAGGAGAAATATCAAAGAGTCACAAAAGCTCCAAAACATTCTGGGATGACTCCCTCCAAGAATGGGAGATTTGGAAAAGAATTTTTTTTTTTTACAAAAAGAGAAATCCTAACATTGCCAGATGACTTAGTTTCTGTGTTGCTGCCTAAACACATTGTAGGTCTTAACAGTACACATCATTATTCAGATGCATGTAATTACATATTTTTTAAAAGTCTTGCAGAAGAGAAGGTTTAAATAGCTACCAATTTTTTAGCAAATATTATAGGTCATCTTTTTTTCTCATACTAAAGATCCTTTATTGATTCCATGTATTTGTTTTCCTTTGTGGTGCTAAAGATCAAACCCAGGCCTTTTACAAGTTAAGGAAATGTGGGTGCATACCTCCCAGTCCAGCCTAGGTGTTCAGACAGGCAGTGCCACCACGCACACAGATACTAAACACAATTCACTTGGGACCCTCGGATGAGGGGCACAGACTCCTGCGGCCCTTGGGACACTGGTGGAGATGGGAGAAAGGAAAAGCCTCAGGTGCTTTTGCCTTGTAGGGACAAACACCCGTGTTGGTTGTCTCGGTGGTCAGGAGGAGAGAGTTCTTGCTTCATTGGTGGTCAGACAGAAAGAGAGTTCTTGTGTAGTTGGTGGTCAAAAGTCCAGGTAAGAGGGATCTTTCCTCATCAGTGGTCTGGGTGAGAGAGAGAGAGAGAGTTGTTTCCTTATTGATGGTTGAGGTGGAGAAAGAGTTCTTTCCTTACCAAAGATCCAGGTGAGCTAGAGAGAGAGAGCTGTTTCCTCATCAGTGGTCCAGGAGAAAAAAAGGGTGAGCTGCTGCAGTGCAGCTCCTTATATAGCTCGCCCACGGAATGGCCTGAGCCAATCAGCTTTGAGTCCAATTGTCCAATCAGGTTCAGGGGATTTGTGAAGGTTTTTGTACAAACATCCAAGCAAGTTACTTTCATTTCCCCTAGATTTCTAATTTGAAAAAACAGATCTTCAAAAGCCGTTTTCCTAGTTTGGGGATTTTTGCCAATTTTCTCTCAATTTCTCCCTACAAGGAAGTGTTTTGAATTTTATAGAATTTATATCAATGGAATCATACAAATGTATTTTGGAGCATATTTCTTGTCCTTCAGCATAATTATTTTTGATTATGCAGACTGTTTTATGTATCAATAGTGCATATGTATTTACTGCTGATAATAACTCATTTGTGTGAATAGATCACAGTTTTGTAATTTGTGATCTCATTCACTTGCTGATGAACATTGAGGATTTTCCAGGTTTGAGCAACTACAATGGAGCTACCATGAATATAGTTCTACATGTTTTTGAATGTACATACAATACGCTTTCATGTCTCTTGAATCAATACCTAGGAGAGAAACTGCTGAAATACTATGGTAGGAGTATGTTTAATTTTAAAAGAAATTGCCAATTTGTCTTCCAATTTACCTTTCCATAAATAGTATATGAAATTTCTAAATCGTCCACATTCTCACCAAAACTTGTTATACTCTTTTTATATGTTATTCAATTTGATGGCACCTAACAACAAATAAGAGGGGCTGGGATTTAGCTCAGTTGGTAGAGCGCTGTGCTGCAGTCTCTGAGGTCCTGAGTTCAATTCCCAGCACCGCAAAAATGGGAGAAGGACCTGGCAATCCACTCCCAAGGCAATCCCGAAACAGTCAGCCATTGAAAACCCTGGGAGGGCCGCTATGAGTCGGATACCAACTCGACGGCACCTAACAACAACAACAAATAATAGGTTTATGATGGTATATCTGTGTAATTTGAATCATACATTAGAAAAGCCTATTTGTGTTATGTGTATATAAAGCTTTTCTCTATGTCTATAGCTTATCTTTTCAATACTTTAACAGTGTCTTTCAAAGAGCAGAAGTTTATTGTTCCAATGAAATCAAATTTAACACTTTTTTCTATGGATTTTGATATCACATCTAAGAAATTTTGCCTATTCTAAGGTTACAAGTATCTTCTCCTTTGCTTTGCTCTAGACATTTTATAGATTTAAGATTTAGATTTAGATTTTATACTACTTTCTGTATGTGTTACAAATTATAAGGATTTGGAAGTAGGTTAGATATGCCATTGCTCCAGTATAATTTTTGAAAGTCTATCCTTCCTCTACTGAATTATCTTTGCACTTAATTTGTGTATATTTAGGCCATTATCACAGCTTCTAGCCTGCATGCATGCCACCCTAGCATCTAATCACCCCTGATCTTGGAAGTTAAGAAGATTAGTACTTGGATGGACGACCACATAGGAATACCATGTGCTATAGGCTTAGGAAAAGAACCTGGTAGCCCACTCCCAAAATAATCAGCCAACATAAACTCTATAAATAGCAGGTAAGCATTGACACTAGTGCTGGGCATGGCATAGTATCAGAGTGTTTTGTTCTGTTGTATGTAGGTTTGCTAGGAGTCCTACTGGACTCACTGGCAGCTAACAATAACAATACCACAGTTTCTTAATAAAGTTCAGCATTATATTATGATAACTGTTGAAATTAAGTAGTTTTTATCTCTCAAATTACCATATCTTCTGGAATCTAATCTGCACCTTTTCAACAGTTTTAGAGGGCTACAAAATCAGATGCAGAGTAGAATCATGTGCAGACTGGATTCAAGGAAGAGCTCACATAAATTTGAGAATATACAGAGTTCTCTTTTAAAATTTTTGGGTTATTTGGGTCCTTTTCATTTTCATATGATTATAGAATTGCATTATCAGTTACAATGGAGAAAAGTCTGATGCCAATTTCTACCCAAAAAAGCATGATTTTTTCAGTGAAAAATCCTTGATTGGGATTTTGTTGAACTATGAATTGAAGGTGATTGTCAATTTATAGTCAGAAATTGTAAATTTTAAATGAAACTGATAAAGGGGGCTTTTGTTCATTTGATGTGAGCCAATTGTTTTTAAAGTGAATGCTATATGAATAGACAACCTATCTCCAATAATCCTCTTTAATTTTAGACCTGTAACTGGACTCAAGTCCCAGCAGGCTCCTAAAGGTGAGGTACAGTGTGACACATGGCAAGTTAGGCTGCACTCCAAAAGATCTGCTTGACTTTCCTAACTTATGTAGACAGAAATCTGAGGAACAACTATGGCAATAGGTACTAAAGGTATAGGATAACGGTAGACAGAACATTAAGTTGAATCAAACCAAATTTATTGACATATACTCTCTAAGCAGAGATTCTGCATTTAATTCTGGAGTTGTTGAGAAGAGGTTCTAGCAGTTTGTTGGTTGGCTAAAACATGGGATCCAAGATGACCCAAAATGAGCACGTTGGAAACGCAGACCTCCTTTGGTTACAGACCAAATTTATAGTTTTGTATATAGTATATATAAATTATATAAAAAGGCTCAGGAAGATCAAAATGTTAGAGTGGGTTTGTCATTTAGACCATTTACCCATAGTGAGGAGTTCCAGAAGAGATGTCAGTACTGTGAGAAATACACTGGTGAGTGGAACTCCAAAATCCTACAGAGTTCTGTCGTCCATCCTCTCCATAAGCCAGACCTTACAGAGGGGATGACAGTCCCTAGATTAGAAACCTAAATGAAATGAGAGTGGTTAGACCCTGAGGAAACAGGGGGCCAAGTCATGGCACTCAACTCCCAAACCAAAGGTAATTACCATGATGGACAGCAGAGGCACAGCTATAACCAGAATAATCTGAGTTGTACAGATCTATGGTGTTGACTAGTTGGTCATGGTGACCCTAGAAGTCAGATTGGAAGCCAACTACATTTTTACTTGACCTGTATAAGCAGAAAATGTTAGGTCTGGTGAATTAAAGTATAATCTGAATCACAGAGACACAGTCATCCCCCCTCACCCTGTCAATTCCTAAATGAGACAGTGTACCTTCTGAGATCCTTTGAATGAATGGGATCCTAGTTCCCCTGAAGGAAGAACCCAGGTACACTACAAAAAATTTATACTGTTAGCCCTAATCCTTCCCAAAAGGGGCCCATGACCTTTTTCCAGGAACTCTTCATTGGATAAAATAACCAGGCCTTTCAGGTGTTAATAGACATTGTCTCTAAATTGAAACTGATTCCAGGAGAACCAAAATGTTACTATAGTCCATGAGTCAGAGTAATGGCTTAAGGAAATCAGGTGATCAATGGAGTTTTAGTTGAGGTTTGTCTCAAAGTAGGTCCCAACTCTACCCTGTGGTTACTTCTGGAATGCAAAATTGGAATAGAAATTCTCAGCAGCTTATGTAATCCCCACATTGGTACCCTGATCTGCAGAGTGAGGAAGCTGAGAGTGATATGCCATACTGAACCACTGGAACTTAGGAAAATAGGAAACAAAAAATAATACTGGTTTCCTGGAGGAATAGCAAAAAATTAATGTCACTGTCAATGAGTTGACGGACCCAGGGATGACAATTGATGGATCATCCCCATTCAAATTGCCTGTTTGAGCTGTATACTTAAAAATATGATGGACCTTAGAGAATGACAGCAGATTATCATAAGTTCAACTGAGTGCTGACTTCATTCATAGCTATTGTACAACATGTTGTTTCACAGACTTATCAAATTATCACATCTCCTAGCACCTGGTATTCAGCTATTGATCTGGCAAATGACTTTTTTTTTTAATCGACCCTGTTTCATCCTCCCTGTCCATAAGAACCAGAATAAGCAGTTTTTTCTTCCAAGTGGAAAAGCCATCAATACACTCTTACTATCCAGCTTCAGCGGTGTATCAGCTCTCCAGCACTATATTAGAATTTAGTTTACAGGGATCTTGATCACCTTCTTATTCCACAAGATATCATATAGGTCCAACACTTTGATCATTTGTGCTGATTAAACCTGGTGAATAAGAGTTAGCAAATGTTCTAGACATCTTGGTAAAATATTTGAATACAAGTAGGTGGTAACTAATTGAACATTTAGATGTCTTCAACATAGTATAATTTCCAAGGGTCTTGTAGTGTGGAGTTATGTTGAGATAACACTTTGAAAGTGAAGGATATGCTACTGCTTTAGGGCTTTGATACTACAAAAAAGAGACACAAAGCCCAATTGGACTCTAGACCTCTTTGTATGTGGAACCTGGAAAGCTAGCCATTTTGACTAGAGTCCAGAACAAGGGAAGGTTCTGGAACACTTCGCAGCAAGCAGCTCTGCCATTTACGCCACACGCACCAGCACATCCAATTGTCATAGTGTCAATGACTGATAGCAAGGCAGCTTTAGCCTTTGGCAGGACCCTGTAGGTGAACCGTAGTGCAGGACCTTTGGAGTTTGGAGCAAAGTCTTACCAAATCCTGCAGATAATTCTTTAAATTTGGAGGAACAGCTTTTGACATGCTGCAAGACCTTAGTAAAGAATGGACACTTTACAATGGGCTACCAAGTTACCACCTTGCCTGAGCTAGCCATCTAGGTCTTGGTGTTATGTGATCCACCAGGCCATAAGGAGGGACATGTACAGAGGTATTCCAATACTACATGGAAGTGACCTGTGTGTAAGTAGGCCTAGGCTATCCTTAAAAGAACAAGGAAAATTACATGAATTATTGGCTCAAAAGGTCATGGCTTACACTCCTGCTGTGCTTCTTTCTCTTTCCCAGTCTATACCTATGTGTTCAGAAGGACTGGCCTATGATCATTTGAAAGAAAAAGAGAAGACTAGGGCTTTGCTTACAGATATGCAGGTACCACAAAAATAAATAAGTAAATAAGACGGTTGCAGCATCAGAGCCTATTTTTGCCACATCCTTGATGAATGAAGGTCATACATGGGCTCAGCAACACAGAGTTCCAGTTACCAAGGCTTCCCTGGCTATAGCCTCCTGTGAGTACCCAATATGCCAGCATCAGAGGCCAATACTGAATCTTCCCTATGGCTCCATTGTCTTGTCTGATGAGTCAGCTGCCTAGTGTCCAGCTGTTTACAATTGACTGATTCCATTGTTCCTGTTGGAATAGGCCCTTATGTTGGATGTGGTCTTGCCTTCCCTGAATTCAATGTTTATGGCAAAAGCAATTATCTGTAGACTTATAGAATACTTTATCCTCCATCATGGTATGCCACACAGTAATTCTTCTGTTCAAGAAACCTCATAGCAAAAGGAATGCAACAATGGGCCCATGCTCATGGAAAGCAATGGTATCACCATGACCACCATCATCCTGATGCAGTTAGCTTGATGGAATGCTAGAATGTCATCTTGAGGAATGTTCCAACACAAACTAGATGGCAATAATTGGCTCTTCAGAAGGAGAGATGTTTTCAATCAAGGTCAGATGTATGATGTTGTTTGTCTTAAATCCAGGACTCACAGTTCTAGGAACCAGTGAGTGGAAATAGAAGTGGGATCACTCACTATTAACTCTAGTCACCCACAAGCAAAATTTTTGCTTTCTGCTTCTGCAACTTTATGCTCTGATGCTCTATAAGCTTTGGTTCTGGAGGAAGACATAATTATACAATACTGATTTTGTTGAACTAGAAGTTAAAACTGCCACTGGTCCCTTTGAGCCCCTCTTACTTCTGAATTAATAAGCAAACAAGGAGCTTACTTTGCTAGCTGGGCTGATGGATTGTGGTTACCAAGGAAATGTTGTACTATTGCTATGCAGTGAAGGTAAGGAAGAGTGAGGCTGGAATCTAAGAGATCCCTTAGGGAGTCTTTTAATATCAGTGTGCTTGATGATTAAGGTCAATGGGAAACTACAAGTCAGTCGGAGCAGGATTGGTAAAGGACCAGGCCCTTCAAGAATGGAGATTTGGGTAGCCCCACCAGGTAGAGAAGCATGATCAGCTGAGGTACTCACTGAAGACAAAAATAATTTTTTTAAAAAAACACACAGAATGTGTAGTGGAAGAATATAGTTGAAAAATCACTTATTATAGAAATGAAGACAATATTTGTCATGAGTATTTTTTATTTTGTCCTGAATAAGCTATGTTCATATACATGAACAGAAACATACAAGTGCACACATATATATATCCTATTTGTTATATATCCTATATTGACTGTATTTGTTGATGCTAGGTGCTGTTGAGTCGGGTCCGACTCATGGTGACCCTATGTACAACAGAACAAAACACTGCCAAATGCGGTGCCATGTGCACAGTCTTCTTTATGTTTGCGCCATTGTTGCAGCACTGTGTTTCTTCTCATTTTGAGTCATATCCCATTAGCAGCTGAAGGTCCTGGGGTTTTTATTCATTTCCCGTCATTAAGGTCAATTCTACTTTGAGTAGATAACTCTTCACCTTCTAACCTGGTGGGCTTATTTTCTGGCACTATATTTGACAGTGCTTCTCTGCTCTTCATAGGACTGTCACTGGCTAATTGTTTCAGGAGTAGGCTGCCAGGTCCTTCTCCCTATTCTGTTTTAGTCTGAAAGTTCAGCTGAAACCTTCTGATATCTAAAATACAAGTGACACAGCTCACAGCATCACAGCAACATGCAAATCTCCACAGCATGACAAGCTGACAGACACGTGGGTGACTTTAAAAAGAAAGTAGTATTACTTTTTAAAATATCAGTTTATTGACAATCATGATTGGAAACCAATAAAAAGTAGTCATCATTAAATATAACACAAACATAGTGCAGTAATATTTTGAGATATTGATTTGGCTTTTATTTCTTCCCCTTTCTTTCTGAGGCTTTATTTACTAAGTGACAACAAAAAATAAGAAGAAATCATTTTCATTTCAGAAGCAACACTTTTGAGTTTCAACAGCCTAAATCCTGAAGTACTTAGAAATTAAAATTTGTGCTATAAGTGATTTAGAAAATGACAGACATCAAGAATCAGAATTAGTTTTCCTAGAGCCTCCTACTCCTTCATGTCTTACCACAACCTTTGAGACTAAAGTTAACCACAAAAGGTTAAAGAGAAAGAAATAAAGCAAGAGCTTAGATGTGTGATTCCACAGAAGGATCCTCCCCTGGACAAATTTTGCCAAGATGGAAGTTGCAGATAGAGTTTCGTCAGGGAAATTCAAGAACAGATAGGAACTTGAGTCATTTTTTTTTTCAATCTGGGTTCACAAAGGAATAGGAATCAGAGTTCTCTTACTAGCCTAGTGTGTGAGCATAAGAAATGTCAGCATGGGCTATTCCAGGCAGTTACTTCTTAACAGAATGTTTATCTCCCCACACAATTTAGTAGAATCCCTATTTGCACCCACCATGGATCAAGTAGCCTAAAAATGCTTTTCTCTGTAATCACAGCAGCACAGATATGCCACTATAACCTGTCCCCAGAAAGTTCCTATGGCAAGATGAAGCAATGCTTCACCATGAACCAGTGACCTTTATGGACCCACCATTACTGGGTAGAAAATAAAGAGATTTTTATGATAGAAAACATCAAAAACATAGGACTATGACCCTCAATAGATGTATTTCTTCTCAAGCCTTACATAAGTCCCCAAGAGAATAAATTGTGTCAGTGGGATATCAACTTGCTAAAATTTAATATGGGGGCATTTGGTAGAAGACAGGCTCAAAATTAAAGTTAAGCTTAATCATAAAAACATCAAATTACATACCCAAGAAAATTATGGCCTGAGAATTTTGGCCCTTAGACTAATAAAATCGCTCTTATTTACTAAGTGTTTACCAGGGATAAGCATTGCATCAGATGATTTACAAAACTTATTTTGGTTTTCTCAACAGTAAGGCATATTCTAAACATGCTCTCTCTTGAGCGAGTATCTATAATGACAGAGCCAGTTCTTTCCGGTGATAAAAGGCGGTATACCCTCTTATAGTTGCATATGCACAGAAATATTAGATCAGCGTTGGATCACTTGTTCTTATTTATACCTGGATGTTTAGATCTAGCTCTTTAAAGTCCCCATTCAAACCCCAACTATCTTCATATTCATGTCTCCTATCTTTTAAAGCCACTTCCCATTAGAAACACTGTTATGATTTCCCAGCACACTTGGCCACAATTTTATTTCTATCACACAAAAAAACAATAATATGCTAGAGGTATTCACTGTAAAATAAATAATAATGTAAAAAGGCTCTATCTTGATTTGGGCTATCATCAACCTTCAAAAAATTAATTGGGTTGGATGGATTTTAAATTTTTGAAGAAGGTATTGGACAGGAGGAGAGATGTTAAAATTATCCCCTTTGTCCCAAGGCAATCCCTAAAAGACTGCTCAGAATGGGAAATGTGTGCTTGAGGCCTTGCCCAACAAGAACTAACAGGAACCACACCATGCTCAGCTGTGACCTTCACAGCACATTTCTAAAAAAGTAAATTCAGCCTCTAGCCTTGCTGAAAGGTATAAATAAGCTGTGCAGTTTTGACCTTTGCTAACTGGGGAGCAGCCAGATAAGCCAGAAGCAAAGAAAATTTGCTTTTATTTTTAAAACATTTTCTTCACGCTTAACAACAACATACAACCTAAGAGCTGGCTGAGGGAAGGTGGGGGTGGGCAGCATAAAGGTGGACTGAGCAGATCAAGTCTACTCAAGACCAAATAAGCTCATAAAACTAGGGATAAACCACATTTCAAAACCAGGAAAAATACTGTTTCTAACAAAAGATGTTTCCATTTGTGTACGTATTTTGGTGTGTGTGTGTGTGTGTGTGTGTGTGTGTGTGTGAAGGTTTAAATCACAGCATGTGGGATAAGAGGACCAAAAAGAAATGCTACCAATCTTAGATATAAAAATGATCTCTAAGTATTTTTCTTGACCCTGCAGAGTAAAAATGCATGAAATAGTTTTGCCAAGGGAAACAGATGTTCCTGTTGTATATTTCCTACTCCCTAGGCATATTTGAGAATTCTAAATATAAACATTCAAATAGACAGGGAGCAAACACACAGGAAGTTGGAGGAATGCTAAGGATTTGTTTATAGTCCATTCAATCTGATTCACAACTTTTCACATGAATCAAAAGTCAGACAAATTGGGGAAAAAAGAGATGATCTAGCTGTATTAACATCACGTGCATGGCATACTTATTAAAAAGAAAGCAAATTCCAAGAGCTAGCCAACTGACAGGACTAAATCACTTAGTCCAACATAAGGGATAAGCAGGCACAAGTTTCAAAGACTTACACATACTCACTTCACTTTACACCATTATTTCAATGCACTTATATGACAGATTTAAGGGGGTCACATGCATAATTATCTAAATTTCACTTATATTTAGTACAGTTTTATGTACTAATTAAATAATGAAAGTCTCTATTGAAGTGATAGAGGAATCAGAGTAAGTATCTTTCTTGAATGGGGAAATCTGGGAGGTTGGATGCAGGGCCTCACACAGGCTCTGCAAGCGTTTTACCACTAGGCTGCACCTCTACTCCACTTTTTACTTTTTTTTTTTTGAGACAGGGTCTCACTAAATTACACAGGCTGCCTTTGGGCTAGAACTTGCGATCCTCCCGCCTCCACCTCCTTGAGTCAGTGGGATTACAGGTGTGCATCACTGCACCCACATTATTTGCCACGTGGCTGCCTAACAGTGAGTGCAGACTAACCCTCTAAGCTTTCTAATGAGGAGGTTATCAGAACTAAATTAAGCTCTGAGCCTCCAACGAGATGTGACTACAACTTTCATTTGCCTGTTTAATCTCCTTTACATAAAGAGTCTCTTTTACAATGAGAATGTGTTAATCATTAAAAAATAATTGTTCTTAAAAAGTACAGATAAGAAAAAAGTGCCTTGAGCTCACCTTTTTTAAAGTGAGTGCTTGTGTGTGTGTGTGTGTGTGTGCTAAATAACGACACCAAATTTGATGACATTCTGCAACTTGATAATTAATAGATATTTTAAGATATATTTTGTGACTCTAGTATATTCCTCAAAGACTGTGATACTTAATGGCACACTATGTGGAATTCTAAAGCCTAAATAATTTAAATAAGAGAAGGATGTAGCAGTCCATTCCAAAAAACAATCCTGAAAACAATCAGCCATTGAAAAACCACATGAGGGTTGCTATGAGTTAGACCCAATTCTAACAACATCTAACAACATCTATCCCAGCATCTAACAACAAAGAAATAATCTAAGGCCTTATTTGTTAACTTGCTAGATTAAATGTATAATTGCCTATAAGAGAAAATGTCTGCCTTGGTTTTTAGGTGATTTTTAGCCTGTGTAGTGGGTGTTACTGATGTCCTACCCAGATAATTACCTGTACTCAAAACTGGCTGTAAATGGTTCACACCTACTCCTTTCTCTGGAGAATCTGACTTTGCTGAAAAGGAGCCACCATGCAATTGAATTTCTGTTATTAGCCTGCAGCCATAGCCCCGTGACATCTGATCCCTCAGATCTTGGAAACTAAGCAGGGTTGGGCCTGGTTAGTACTTGGATGGGAAACTTCCTGGGAACACTAGGTGCTGTAGGCTTGGGAGAAGGACCTGGAAACCCACTCCCAAAAATCAATCTGCCATTGAAAACCCTATGAACAGCAGAGAAGCACTGACAATAGTGTTTCACCTATTGTACACACGGTTGCTGTGAGTTGGATACCAACTTGAAGGCACCTAATAACAACAACAGTCCCACCCTGGCAGTCCACCACCCATGAGGACTGACTCAGGAACGTAAAATGTCATGACAGTTCTGTGTTCCAGTACAGGGGTCCAAGATGAAAAGTAGATTCCCTCACAGTTGACCCAATGTGTCAATGTATCTCCCATGTGATCATATCCCTGGTTTCTGAAAACAAAATTAAAATGAACATATTTAGAAGGTGGCAGCATCCTGACTTTGGTTCATTGAGTTAAAGACTAAGCATCTTATGAAAGAAGAAACAAACTAGGAACCCTTGAGGTTTCTACACCTTTTGCCAAGATGGTAAATGAGAAGCAATACCGCATGCTACAAGGAAAGACACAGATTAGTGTCACCCTCAAAGCTCTACAGGATGGAATGCTGCCCAAGATCCTTCCCCCTTAACTCACCAGGCTAGCCAGTGCAAAGTCCAGGTGGATGACAGTAGATGATCATAGACTAGCCACAAATTCACCAATTAGTACAACTTTAATTGCTGTGCCAGATGGAATATATTATCTTCGAGGTGTGCTATCATATCTAAAACAGATTAAGTTTCTAGTATTGCAGCCACTGACTTGACCAATTATTTTTTCCAGTGGTGAAAGAAAGAAAGAAAGAAAGAAAGAAAGAGGAAGGAAGAAGAAAGAGAAAGAAAGAAAGGAAGAAAGTAAGGACAGGAGAAAAGAAAGAAAGAAAGAGAGAGAGAGTAAGGAAGAAAGGAAGGAAGGAAGGAAGGAAGGAAGGAAGGAAGGAAGGAAGAAGAGAAAGGAAGGAGGGAGGGAAAGAAAGTAGGAGAGAGAAGCAGGTCATATTCACAAGGACCAGACAAGACTACACATTTACTGCCTTGCCATAGGACTGTGGCCTGTGTCCGTTCTCCTGTGCTTGTTCTGTCATCTGGACATTCACTGCAATATCATATTAGTCCACAGTGTTGATATCAAATTAACTGAACTCAAATGGAAACAAAACAAAACAAAACAACAACAACAACAAAAAGCCCTGGCAAATGGCTCTGGATTACTGAATAAGCCAGTATGAGCACTGGAGAGTCAGAGATAAACCCTGCAGATTCAGAGACCTAACAAATAATGGGACCCTTTAAGTGTGCTTGCCAAGACATCCATTTCAACAAAAAAGAACAAATATTTCACCTCATACTACAGACCACTGAAGAAAAGCAGAACACTTAGTAGTTACCTACAGATCTTGGAGTTAACATATTCTACATATACCACTGGGGTGCCCGATCCCATCAGATCTTATATGCTAAGCAGGGCTGGGCCTGGTTAGTGCTTGCATGGCAGACCTAAGAACACCAGCTACTATAGGCTTGAGAGAAGGACCTGGAAACCCACTCCCAAAAAACAATCAGCCATTGAAAACCCAATGTATAGCAGAGAAGCACTGACAATAGTGTTTCACCTATTGTACATAGGCTCGCTATGAGTTGGACACTGATTTGACAGCACCTAACAACAACAAAAACATCTTGAGATACTGCTCCATCCCATTTATCAGATGATTTTAGTCTACTACTTTGATTGGATCCCAAAGAAGCAGGTCACATTCACCAGGGATGGAGTGAAAGGCATTCAGTATAAATTCCAAGCTCTGGACAAGCAGCACCAACACTGTGGGACAGGACAAGGTGGACCACATGATACTTGAGATGTGTTTAGTAGAGGAAAAAATGTCACAGTGCCACCTGTAACCTCTGGGAATATTCGGAGTGAAAGTTAAAAATCAGAGTGCAAACGCCTGTGGTTCTGAAGAAAGGACTTATGCTGTCTGCAGGAAAGAACTGAAACCCATTCAAAATGAAGTCCTCGAAGAAAGCAAGCTAGAGCAACTCATGCAGCAATGCATGCAAGTGTGAAGCATCACAATGAACTCAACTTGGGCTCCATGAAGACAGAGATCCATACAGAAATAGCTATGGATCTGGGCCTCTGTTCCAGTTAAGATACACACAGAATTAATCACAGACTGCTGCACTCCTGGAGCCTGATCTTGGCTTCTATGCCATTGTCCAATGAAAGGATCTAAGGCTTTTTGGAGAAATGGTTGACTGGAGGGAAATGGCAAGAAATCATCATGTGGCTGTAGAGCATCTTGGGCCTCATGATAAAGAAATACTCAAAACTCCCAAGGATGGGGCATGCCAAAGGGACAGAGGGCAACCAAAAGAGCTACCAATGGCTAAGCCTGGAGCAAGATTAGCAACAAAATAAAGTAATTATGACTCAAAGTATAACATACACATACCTGAGTCCAAGTAGAAAGAGAGAGAAGAAGGAAATATCCCATATTAAACAATTCAAATAATTCATGTAGACACTCTGCTCTCCAACAGATAGACTATTTCCCTATTCAAGTGTGGGATACAAATAATGCTTTCCTTTCAAAGAGTGAAGGACAGAAGCTCAGGAGATGAGAACATAACAAGTACACATTCCAAAATCTGACAAACACTACCTCACCCAACTGATCAAGGTTCACATTAACAGTGGCAAGTCACACTGATAACATTCTACCTTTGATTGTTGTTGTTGTTAGGTGCTGTCGAGTCAGTATCCAACTCATAGCGACCCTATATACAACAGGGGAAACACTATTGTCAGTGCTTCTCTGCTGTTTATAGGGTTGTCAATGGCGGATTGATTTTTGGGAGTAGGTTGCCGGGTCCTTCTCCCCTACCTTTGATACAATGTGACAAAAATGCCATTTGCTTCTGTGAATTTCATTCTAAAAATACAGATGTTGTATTTAAGCATGAGATAAAAACATCAAGAGAGACATTTTATAAAACATCTGACCAGTACCCCTGAAAACAGGGTATCAAAAACAAAGACTGTCTGGGGAACTGTCTCAGCCACTATGAGCCCAAGGAGGTGTGACAAGTAAACGCACTGTGGGGTCCTGGATGGAGCCTGAATGGGAAAGGGTGTCAGGGCCAACGCAGGGAGTCTGAATAAATTACAGATGGTAGGTGATGGTAATGTGTTTTCACTGGTTTGTGAATTGTTACAAATCTACCAACCAGTGTAGGATGTTAATAACTGGGTCCCGGGCACATGAGAACCCTCTTCAATCTTTCTGTAAATCTGAAAATTTTCTAAAATAAATGAGTTTGTTTGTTTATTTGTTTGTTCATCTGAAACAGTGTCTTGCTATGTAGCCCGGGCAGGCTCGAATGCGTGATCCTTCTGCCTTAGCCTCTGGTGTGCTGGGATTACAGCCCCAAGCCACCACACTCAGCTGAAACTTTCTGTTTTGTCTTGTTTTTCCATTTTGATTGGTTTTTTTAATGAAGTTTCTGGAACGCTGTTGAGCTCTGGTTGAGTATGAGCACCAGACTATCACACACCAAAATAACTATGTGAATAGGCTTGTTGGTGGAGTCCAGCCTGTGCCGGATCCAGCAGGTCCTAAGGAAGGGTAGGTGAGTCCAGCAGGGAAGCACTGTGGAGCAGAAGCAGCACATTTTCCATTGGCCCAAAAAGGCCAGAGGGAAGGAGGCAGGCAACTGACACCGAGATGTGCCCTGAATGAAAGAAAAACAGACACACAGGCAGCATAATGGATCAGCTGCTGGTCAGCTGGCCTGCAGGGAGTGGATGTCTGCATTGTCCTCTAAGGCCCATCAGAGAGCATTTCCTGCCAAATGAGAACTAAAATCCCAGGGGAGAGAATGCCCTGGTGGGTAGACACAATGTTCTTCTATCTTCCCTTACCCCCTCATCTTAACGTAGGCACTGACCTGAAAACCCACTATCTGAGGTCTCAGAAGATGTCTAGGCTGTTGTTCTGAGATTATGTATCCCAGTGCCTCAGAGCAAGGCACTCACTTTATTCCAAAGAATGTTCACCAGCAAAGAAATGACTGGGAAATCTACTGGCCTTACCTCCTAACAGTATTCCAAAGTGGTCAGCTTCACACACACAGTCTTTCACAAGTATCATGAAGGTATTGGCTTGGTGGTAATGCCCAGGAAACACATGGCACCATAATCCAGGACACATAACTCCACATCAACTGTTTTATAGTGCTCTCTCATTAATACCTAAAACACATGGGTTGGGGGAATGTAGGTGGAAAGTAGGGATGGCCCCACATATAGTTATTCCTTGTGACTCATTTAAGAAATTTGTGATTTTGAGTGTTTAAAGGTCCTGAGAGAAAAATGCTTACACACGAAAACACAGTCACTGCCCCACTAACTGAAAGCTACAACAACTGACGAGATAATTTTAGCTTCTTGTGCCAGTTGATCAGAAGGCAAAGAAAGGGGTGACCTGGTTGACAGGTATAATTGATCATTATGAAGAAACAGAGCTGTCCTGATGCAAAAAGGGAATGTGAGGAGTATATTTCACATTTAGGTTGTGTATTAGGGTCCTTTGTGTCCTTCTTTATTCCATCTTCTGATTTCAGTAAAAGTAGGTAAGAACAAAAAGCACAACTTCATAAAGGGAAGGAGAGTAGGGCTCGGGTTCCTCAGAGATGAGGATCCACACTGACCACCAGTCACATCATCTAAACACACAGCTTCTTACAAGGGAGGGAAGATGTGGAGGAGGACCAGGAGGCAGTGAATATGAGTTAGGGCCAGTTAAGAAGCAGGAACGATAACTCTTTTTTGATCCAGCAAGATCCAGCTGAAGCAAACTTCATCTGGGAACATTTGCTTATTAGCATCACACTCTCCTCTATTCCTTTTCCTTTACAACCCTTCTGCCAAGATCACTCCTCAATAAGACATCAATACACAGACCTGTCTCGCCTCTGTTTATAGAAAATTCCCCCGAAATCAGAGTACTTCTGAGTAAATACTAAGTAGAATCTTACTCAGATAAGAGTTTGGGTCGCTTCATTCCATCCAAATCTTACTATTGGTTTGAATTTTTTTCAGTTGCTTTCTAACGTGCATCTATTAGACACTGACAATTCAGAGCATCATTCCATAGAAAGCTGTAATAGGATATTGACTTTAAACAGTGGCTACTGTTGAGCCTCTGTAACATGCTTAGTCCATTCATGTTGCTGTAAGGAAATCAGATTGTGTGACAAAAAACAAACATTATTTCTTGTAATTCTGGAAGTTGGGGAGACTAAGATTAAGGCTACACAAGATTCAATAATATCTGGGGAAGACCAGCTTCGTGATTCACAGATGCCCATCCTGCTGTTCTCTCACATGACAGAAGAACAAGAAGAGCACTCTCATGACACCTTTTGTGAGAACACTAATTCCATGCATAAGGACTCTGCTCTCATTCCCCTTTACTCCCAAAGGCCTCACCTTCAATGTTGTCATCTTGAGAGTTAGGATTTCAACACAGGCTTGTTGGGGGACATGTTTGCCAGCATTTTGTTTTGTTTATTGCAATACTTATTGTTAGGAGCCCTCGAGTCAGTGTCCAACTCATAGCAACCCTATGTAAAATAGGTCAAACACTATTGTCAGTGCTTCTCTGCTGTTCATAGGGTTTACAACGGCGGACTAATTTTTGGGAGTAGGTTTTCTGGTCTTTCTCCCAAGCCTATAGCACCTAGGGTTCCCAGGATGTCTTCTATCCAAGTACTAACCAGGCCTAACCCTGCTTAACTTCTGAGATCTGATGGGATCAGGTGCCACAGTGCTACAGCTGCAGGCATTGCAATATTTGTTGTGCTGTCAGGTGCCATGGAGTCATGTCCAACTCATAGTGACCCTCTTAGGATTTTCAATGGCTAATTTTTTCAGGATTGTCCCAGGAGTGGATGGCCAAGTCCTTCTCCCATTTTTTCGGTGCTAGGAATCACACTTGGGACCTCAGAGACTGCAGAGCAGCACTCTACCAACTGAGTTAAATCCCAGCCATTACAATACTAGGAGGTTGAATCCAGAGCCTCAGGCACGCTAGGCAAGTTGTCTATCACTGAGCTACACTCCCAGCCCCTTTACTATTTTCTTAATGCCTTCTGCCATCACAGACTGACATTCTCTGAATAGAAGCCTCAGCAAATCCTTCCCACCCTAAGTTCATTTCAGTTGTTTCTCTGCCACAGCAACAAACAGGCTGACTGACCTGTGCTGCATACAGAGACTGTGTCTCACTTTGAAGACACAGAAGCATTAAGGTGAAGGATGAAAATGTGTATGCAGTAAACATCATTTAAAAACCTGGCTTTTCTATATCATTAGATGTAGAGGCAAAAATTATTGCTACAAAAGAGAGGGATGACTCAAGGAAATAGAAGTGTAAATCCACCCGATGATGTCTCTGCACCTGTCTGGAAAAGCTTCACACCATAGGAAAGTTGATACAACTCACCAGAGAAATTAACAAATTCATCATCAGAATGGGAGATTTAGCAAATATCTTTCTGTGTTTGACAGAATAAGCAAGCCTGCTCCCCCAAAAAAGAAAATCAGTGCAATATAGAAATGTTGTTCAAGAATTGTTGTTGTTATGTGCCATCGAGTTGAGTCCGACTCATAGTGGTACAGCAGATCGAAACACTTGCCGATTCTGTGCCAGGCAAACGATCTTATTTATGTTTAGGCCCATTGTTGCAGACACTGTGTCAATCCATCTGGTGGAGGGTTTTCCTCTTTTGCGTTGACCTGCCACTCTTCCAAACATGATGTCCTTCTCCAGGGATTGTTCTCTCCTGACTACATGTCCAAAATATGTAAGACGTAGTTTGGCCATTCTTGCTTCCAAGGTCAAGAATATCCCAATCTAATTGTCCTACATTGATAGATGCAACTAAGAATGTGAAGATAAATATTATTTTCCAGTAGCTGTAGAGCACTTGCCCAAATAAATCTATTTTACATTGTAAGTCATACTTCAAAAACTTTTGAAGAAATAAAATTGTATAAAATACATGACCATGTTGGAATTAGGCTGCAAATCAATAACAACAAAGGTTAATTTGGAAATTTCAAAATGTTAAGAAATTAGGCTTTATGTTTATAAATTGCAAAATAAATTAGAAAATGTTAGCTTTATAATAATGAAAATTTATCATATCAAAATTCTTCACAGTTGGGATTAGAGGAAAATCTGGAGCTTTTAATGCATATGTTAAGAATAAGAAAGGCTAGAAATTAATAAGCTCATTAGCTGTCTTGTACATTAGAATAATAAAAGCAGTTAAACACATGGAAAGGAAAAAGAGGAAATTGGTAATATTATAAATTTATGTGGTAGAAAATGAATACTTTTTAAAAATCAATGAATCCATGTTGGAAGATCATTCCTCATGGATCTCTTGTGTTCCCTCAAATCCCATGAGGCATCAGTTACAATTTCTTCCAGGATATCTTTTCAAGGATGATCACACAGCAAACAAATTGCATAGACATGGTGCCTTCCTCTGAAGCAAAAGGCAAGTATGCTTGTAATCCACTGTAAATACTTGTATTCCCTACATTCAGATTCTCTCCTATGAAGCAGTTCATCTGCTTTAACACTTTCCCTTCCCTGTCACCCTGGAACTCAAAGCTCAGGAGGTCAGAGCAAGCATTGATACCACAGTTATTGGTGTCATTGAGTAAGAAATTGTCCTTTTTCCATTACCTAGAAGTCTTGTATTTTCAGCCATATACACAGAAAATTTTTACAAGTAGAAGCACAAACATGTAGGAAAGAATGAAGAACAATGAAAAAGAGAATTATCAGTATATAAAAGTGAAACAGTTGAGAAAACAATCATGTTAAAGTCTGGAGGTCATAAAGTACATGGAGAATTAAATGTACAATAACAGTAACACCACCAACAGAAGGAAACTAAAGGGAGTTAATGCCCCAAGCTTCCAGATGAGTACGGAGAGTAAAGAATGTAATTGGTAAGCTTTGGGCTAAATTGCCAGATCTCACATAAAGTAAAATCTCAGATATTTCTGACTTTCTGAGATTAAAAAAGTTTTTTCCTTAGAACTCTTCTACATCTAATAAGCCCAGATAAAAGTAATCTAGAAAAGAGACAAACAATACAAACTGGGAATGGGGTGTAGCAAGGGTGGAGTGCTTGCCTGGCATGCAGGAGGCACTTCAATTCCCAGCATATGTGCATACTTGCGTGTGTGTGTGTGTGCGCACACACACACACACACACACACAGAGGCACAAACTATAAATATCAATATGGAAATTTGGTGATTGTGTCAGACCCTATGCACATTAAAATGAAGAGAAGAGGATATTATTGAAAGTCCATACCAAGGTTAAGATGAAGCTGAGTTTATTCCTCAGAAGGGTGGCCAGACAAGCTTACAGAAGAAATACATATATAGAACAAAAAGAAGTTGAACATGTTATTTTAAAAGTCCCCAAATGCTTCTTTTGTAAGTTCTTTCAAATGTTTGAAGATAATACCCATCTGGCAAAAAGCCTTCCAGATAATAGATAAAGAAAGAAAAATTTTTCCATCCATTTTCCAGGGCCTCCATGACCCCCAAACTAAGACATGAGAAAAGCATTGTAAAATAAGAAATCTCATGCTGTCTTATGGGTTTCCCCCAAGTCAGTCTAAGACGAGAAATGGCAGTTGGTGCTATATTTGGTGGGTTGTTCCAAGAGGAACAACTGTAGGAGTTTTCCCCCTAGGGTGAGACGGAGAGAGAGGAAATCCTAGTAAGAGTGCATTATTGTGATTGTTTCATAACAGTAGAGGTTCCATGTGGCTACAAACTCCTGAGAAGCTTATAAAATACAGACAGAAATGTGTGTCTTAAAGCTGGATTGTCAGCATTTATAGACCAGCTCTTCCCACCCCTTTGGTAAGGGGTCCTCCTGGTGCAGTCACTTCCCCCTAGATTGGGGACTGTGTGTGTGTGTGTGGAGGTTACACCCCACAGCATGGTGAGATACTGACACCAGCCATCCAGGAAGCACAGCAGTGCAGACTGTCTCTGTTCTTCCTGCAACATTCTCTCTTTCTCCAGGTCCTAACAATCTACCAAATCACCCAATAAATGGCAGCAACAGCATTTCAAGTATGTTACTCACTGCTACAGAAACTTAAAGAAGTTCCACAGTTCAGTTCATTTGTCCAAGCTGTACAGAGTAAGAGGTATCTCATACTCCAGAAAGTCTGCAGCCATAGCACCCTAGCAAAGGTCCTGCCTGATCTTGGAAGCTAAGCAGGGTGGGGTCTAGTTAGTCCTTGGATGGAAGACAGCTTGAGAACACTACATGCTGTAGGCTTGGGAGACGGACCTGGCAGCCCACTCCCAAAAATCAATCCACCATTGAAAACCCTATGAATAGCAGGGAAGCACTGACAATAGTGTTTCACCTATTATACATATTGTCACTATGAGCTGGACACCGACTCAACAGGCACCTAAGAAAAACTATGATACTTCAGAAAAGCATCCCAAAATGTCCCAGATCCCTGGGTCTTATTTATGCAAGACTCTGAAATTTACCATTTTGTTTTCAGAGCTGGGGGTCAACCCTGGTCTTGACTGCGCTCAGCAAGTCCTCTGCCCCCCAGCACCACTGCCAGCTGCCAGCCCCTGCACCTTGTTAGGTCCCGCCTGCCCATCTCCCACGTCGGGCACCATGCGCCAAGGCCCGAAGTCCTGGTTGCTGCTTCTAAGGTAGGTCGGGTCAGGACGACCCATCAAAGTAGCCAACCAAGAGGAGGCAGGAAAAGTCATGTGGGAAGGAGTGGACTGAGAGTGAGAAGGAAATTAGCAAAACCCCAGGATCCACAGCCACAGCCCAAGAATTGGCCATGTTACCAGCTCCAGGAGAGGCACAGCTTTGACTTCATTTTCCCACCTTTGCCACAATTCCTTTGCCTTTTCCCCAGGGAATGCATAGGTGAATAACCTGGGAGGTGGCAGAATCACCACCTCTTCAAACTTCCAGTTCCCGAGGATGAGATCGCCATGGACATTATGGTAGGACTGACTTACTACTTCTTATCTACCATCTTGTCCTGGAGTGAGGGTAATTTCCGGGACTGTTGCTTGCCCTTCTTAACACTGCCTCCCTCCACAGTAGCTACATATGCCATTAATTTAGAACCCCGAATATGCCGTCATGGAAATTAAGAAACAATTGCATGAAGTCATGACATCATTAGATCTGCTTTGTAAGAATGATTCGGGCCAGGATTTCTGGGGTTCCATCAGGGCCCATTTTCACCAGAGGATCTTGATAACACTCATAGTCTTCTGACATCAGAGACAGTTTAGGCCTGGTATTTAGCAGATAGCACATGAAATAACTTCATAAGCTCCTTTTCCCAAGGACATAGGAGCCCAACAGCATCAGATTTGTTTGGGTTGAGTTCACAGTAAGCCACACTAGGTCTCTGCCTAAGGACTCTATCCTCCACTTCAACCCTTGTGCTCAGGGTTTGAGATGCAGATTCACTTCGAAATAGGGTTGAATAATAACTGCTTTCCATTTTGAGAGCGAACATCAGCCCTCTTGTCAACCTTCAGTTTTTTTAAAGGTTACATGTGTCCACACCATGTATAGCAGCCTGATATCTAAAAAGGACATGGTCTTTTAATAGTTGCCACAGATCCATACAGGGCAAGGCACCTGGATGTCACTCTGGCAATGTTGTCTGTTAAAATAATTACATTTTTTAAAATGTAATTCCACATTAAAATCCAAGATATGATTTTAAAACATGCCATTTTCACTATGGGCAGGAGAGTTGGGTTTTTATTTCAGATAATTTTAATGAGGGCACAAGTGTGCTCTCAAGGAATGTTAATTATCCTGATATTCTAACCCATTTCATGTGAAAAGGGACCTCAAATTACACACAATAAACAAACCAACACATAAAATCCTGAAGATAAGTAGATGCAAGTACTACCAACTGGAAATAGTCTAGAATTCATTCAAGGAATACAGACTAGGCAGCCATATCTTCTCCACTATGCCCTAAGGCCATTTAGACCCACCCCTCACCCTGCTGTATGAGGACATACTTGAGTTGTAAAGTTGGAGACACTGGTGACAGTTGCTTACATACCAAAGTACAAGGATCCAGGATTCTTTCCATTATATCTCCCAAAACACACTTGCTGTAGGACAAAGAGCAATTGTCTCTTTGTTCCATGTATCTTCCCAAATGTATTTTTCCATGATCTTCACCTACATTGCACCCTGTTACATATGGGCTGATACCTAGTCCTCCTATCACCTGAGGGGTGATAATTGGAGCAAAGTGAGTCCAAGAAGTTACTACTATATATGTTGTTGTTGGGTGCCCTCGAATCAGATACAACTCACAGTGACCCCAAATACAACTCAATGAAATACTACCCGACACAGTGCCATGCACATGATCTTTTTGAGTCCAATGTTGTAGCCACTGTTTATTCTCATTTTGAGTCATGCCACATCAGCAAAGGCGATCCCAAGGGCTTTACTCCTTTTCCAACATTAAGGTCAACCCTATTTGAGGCGGCAACTCTTCCCCAGTCATCTTTTGAATGCCTTCCAGCCTGGCGAGCTCATTTTCTGATACTACATTTGACAGTGCTTCTCTGGTACTCATAGGGTTTTCTGGTGGCTAACTGGTTCAGGAGTGGCTGCCTGGTAGTAACAATCCACCATATTCCAGAATCCTCATGTTGGCATTCAAGATAGTACTGAAAAATACAGATACTAAAACTTAGCCCTCCATATGTCTCTCACCTTGTTATGCTATGGGAGCTTGTGTGTTGCTGTGATGCTGAAAGCTATGTCACCTGTGTTTCAGGTACCAGCAGGGGCCTCCATGGTTGACAGATTTCAGCTGAGTTTCCAGACTAAGATAGACTAGGGAGAAGGGCCTGGCAGCCCAATCCCAAAACAATTAGACATTGAAATTTCCACGAATACCAAAGAAGCACTGTCAAATATAGTACCAGAGAATGAGAGCCTCAGGCTAGAAGGCATTGAAGGAGCAACTAGGGAAGAGGTGCCTCCTCAAAGAAGAGAGGACCTTAATGACAGGAATGCAGTAAAGCCCCTGGCACATCCTTTTGCTGGTGTAGAATGACTCAAAATGAGAAGAAACATACTGCCTGCAACAATGGGTTTAAACATGAAAAGATCGTTTGCTTGGCACAGTGTTAGGTAGTGTTTTGTTCTATTGTACATAGGACCACTATGACTAAGATCTGACTCCATGACACCTAACAACAACAAAAGAAACTTAGCCATGTACTGTGGTACAAGCTAGTAATCCCAGTGACACAGGAGATGGAAGCAGGAGGATCACAAGTTCAAAACCAGAGGCAGCTTGCATAACTTAGACTCTGCCTCAAAATAGAAAGTAAAAATTGGGTTGGGGGTGAGCCTCAGTAGTAGAGTACTTGTATGAAGCCCTCAATTCAGCTCCCTAGTACCACAAAAACAAAAACCTTAACAAACTCCCTCTCATGTTTATCTACTGTGAAGAGGCATCTAAAATGACAAAGTGCCAGAATCTTACCAGTCAGGGTTAGTCAGCCCTCACAGCATTTCCTGATGGAAGCCACCGCTGCCCACATTTTAGGAATCACTTGTAACTGCTGTTGTTGAATTCCAGCAGAGCTTAAAACCATGCAAACAGGAAAGCAAATTCCCAGGAAGCTCATAATGTGTAGTTATGATGAGAGAACCAAATGAGATTTCCTCCGCTTGTTTCCAGACTAGTAAATTCCACCAATTAGGCAAATAGTGCCACAAAATGGTCATTGACTCAAATGATATATCTTAGTCTGTAATACAGAAGCCAGTGTCATGGTGTTCCATACCCAGTCTAGTGCTCTAACTAAGCATCATCTGGTCATTACAGTACTTTTTCACTGCAATAATTTTCCATTTAGGGCTTAGACCTGAATAGTAGCACAAATTTTCTTCATGACATAGGAAATGAGGTTCTCTATAATTCTTCATAGTATCCTTCTGCATTTCACAGTATACCCTGAGTGGTAATGTGCCTGTCGTTTTCTTCTTCCTTGTATTGATACTGGACAGAAAATATCCAAAAACACATTCATTTTACTTACCAGTACTATCATATGTCACACATGGTGGCATAAGGTAATCTTTCTTCTTTCACCTACATGCAATTGCAATTCATCACAGGTGTGATGATAGACAATAGAAAGGATTACTGCTACAATATACACCAGTTTGATTTTTGTAAATATATTTTGACAGAGTAAGAAGTTTCCTTCTATTTCTAGTTGGCTCGCAGTTTTATTTTGTTTTATTTTTAAACAAAAACAATGCTAACTTTTACCAAATATTTTATGGAGAATTTCAATTTATCAGAGACTAGTTCATCTCATTTCATATGAATTACTACAGAGAATAGAAACAGAAGGAAAATTAGATAGTTTATTTTTTAGGCTAGTATAATTTTGATACTCTTATTACCCAAATGGAAAATACTAGAAGGACTTATTGACAAATTGTGCTTATACAAATACAAGATTATTAAACAAAAAATCAAATTCAGCAGCATATTTCAAACTTATTATAATCAAGTAACATTATTCTAGGGATATAAGTTTAAAATCATATTGGTAGGTTCTATACTCCAGATAGTTTAATGGAATTTCTATTTTTCAATAAATTTATGTTTATGTTTATAAACATGTCCTAAATATTTACTAACATACATATTCAAAACACTGTCTACCACCAGTTGTCTGTCAGTTTGCTGTGCTGAGGGCATGTTGCTGTGATGCTGAAAGCTATGCCACCTGTGTTTCAGATACCAGCAGGGTCACCCATAGTGGAGGGGTTTCAGTTGACCTTCCAGACTATGATCAACTGGGGAGAAGAACCTGGCAGCCCACTCCTGAACTAATTATCCATTGAAAACCCTATAAATAGTAGAGAATCACTGTCAAATATAATGCCAGAAAATGAGCCCCCCAGGTAGGAGGGCACTGAGAAGGTGACTGGGGAAGAATTTCCTCCTCAAAACAGGGTCCATCTTAATGAAGGGAATGGAGTAAAACTCCAGAAACCTCCAGGTGCTATGTGGCATTACTTGAAATGAGAAGATAAAACTGTAAACTCCCATTAATAATTGGAACATGGAAGGTACACACTATGAATCTAGGAAAATTAGAAATTATCAAAAGGGAAATGGAGCCCATAAACCTCAATATCTAAGCATCAGTGAGCTAAAAGGGACTGATATGGGCCATTTTGAATCAGGTAATCATATTATGCCGGGCATGAAAAGTTAGAGAGAAATGAGGTTGCATCCATCATCAATAAAGAAACTTCAAGACCTGTCCTGAATTGCAATGTTGTTAGTGTTGACTAATATCCATACATCCAACAAGGAAGACCAGTTAATATGACTTATTTAAGTGTATTCACAACCACTAAGGTCAGAAATGAAGAAATGAAAGATTTTTACCATCTCCTGCAAATTGACTGAACGTGCAATCAGGATGCACTTGAGATTGGAAAGAAAAGGCCTGAAATAATGAAGAAGGCTAAGTAGTTAGAAAATATGGCATTGGTGATAGAAACAATGCTGGAGATTACATGATAGAATGTTGTCAGACCAACAAATTTTTCATTGCAAATACATTTTTTTCACCAACATAAATAGCAACTATACACATGGAACTCACCAGATGAAACATGCAGAAATCAAATTGACTGCATTTGTGGGACAGAGTAGGACCTGGCGAGCCACTCCCAAAACAACTAGCCATTGAAAATCCTATGAATAGCAAAGAGACACTGTCAGATATAGTGCCGGAAATTGAGGCCCCCAGGTTGGAAGGCACTCAAAAGACTACTGGGGAAGAGCTGCCTCCTCCAAGTAGAGTCTACTGTGATGATGGAAATGGAGTAAAGCCCCAGGGACCTCCATGTGCTGATGTGGCACGACTCAAAATGAGGAGAAACAACTGAAAACATCCATTAACAATTGGAACATGGAATGTACATACTATGAATCTAGGCAAATTAGAAATTGTTAAAAGAGAAATGGAGTGCATAAGCATTGACATTCTAGGCATCAGTGAGCTACAATGGACCAGAATAGGCCATTTTGAGTCAGACAATCATATGGTCTACTATGCTGGGAATGATAAACTAAAGAGAAATAGTATTGCATTCATTATCAAAAAAGACATTTCAAGATCTGTCCTGAAAAACAATGTTGTCAGTGATAGAATAATATCCATACACCTACAAGGAAGGCCAATTAATATGACTATTATTCAAATGTATGCACCCACCACTAAGGCCAAAAATGAAGAAAGGGAAGACTTCTATCAGCTTCTGCAATCTCAAATAGATCAAACATGCAATCAAGACACACTGATAATCACTGGTGACTGGAATGCAAAGGTTGGAAACAAAGAAGAAGGCTCAGTAGTTGGAAAATATGGTCTTCGTGACAGAAACAAAGCTGGAGAGCACATGATAGAATTTTGTCAGACCAATGACCTTTTCATTACAAATACATTTTTTCAACACCATAAACAGAGACTACACAAATGGACTTCACCAGATGGAACATACAGGAATCAAACTGACTACATATGTGGAAAGAGACGATGA
>VMDO01005201.1:52603-65750 GCA_007922755.1 Pedetes capensis
CTGTGGATCAGACCATCAACTTCTCATATGCAAGTTCAAACTGAAGCTGAAGAAAATTAGAACAAGTATACAAGAGCCACGGTATGACCTTGAGTATATCCCACCTGAGTTCAGAGACCACCTCAAAAATAGGTTTAATGCATTAGACACAAATGATAGGAGACCAGAAGAGTTGTGGCATGACATAAAAGATATCATTTGAGAAGGAAGCAAAAAGTTCTTTAAAAGACAACAAAAAAGGGAAAGACCAAAATTACACGTCAAAAGAGACACTGGACCTTGCCCTTGAACATCGAGCAGCTAAAGTGAAAGGAAGACATGATGAAGTTAAGGAACTAAACAGAAGATTTCAAAAGGCAGCTCGAGAAGACAAAAAACAAATATTATAATAACATGTGGAAGGAGCTGGAGGCAGAAAACCAAAAGGAAAGAACATGCTCTGTGTTTCCCAAGCTTAAGTAAGAAAAAATTCAAGCCTCGAGTGGCAGTAGTGAAAGATTCTACAGGGAAATTATTCAATGATGCAGGAAACATCAAAAGAAGATGGGAAGAATACACAGAGTCATTATACAAGAAAGAATTGGTAGATGACCAACCATTCCAAGAGGTTGCATATGAAGAGTGTTGAATGGTGTTGAAGGATGAAGTGGAAGCTGCCTTGAAGGAACTGGTGAAACACAAGACTCCAGGAATGGATGGGATACCAATAGAGATGTTTCAACAAACAGATACAGCACTGGAGGTGTTAACATGTTTATGCCAGATTTGGAAAACAGCTACTTGGCCAACTGACTGGAAGAGATCCATATTTGTGCCTCTTCCCAAAAAAGGGGATCCAACTGAATGTGCAAACTATCAGACAATATCATTAATATCTCACACCAGCAAAATTCTACTAAAGATCATTCAGAAGTGACTGCAGCAGTATATAGACAGGGAATTACTGGACAATCAAGCTGGATTCAGAAGAGGGCGGGGAACCAAGGACATCATTGCTGATGTCAGGTGGATATTAGCTGAAAGCAGAGGATATAAGAAAGATGTCTATCTATGTTTTATTGACTATGCAAAATCATTTGATTGTGTGGATCATAACAAATTATGGATAACACTTCTCAAAATGAGAATACCAGAACACCTAATTGTGCTCATGAGAAATCTGTACAAGAACCAGGAGGCAGTTGTTCGAATAGAACAAGGAAATACTGAGCGGTTTAAAGTTGACAAAGGTGTGCGTCAGGCCTGTATACTTTCCCCCTATCTCTTCAATTTATACACTGAGCAAATAATCCAAGAAGCTGGACTTTATGAGGACGAACGTGGCATCAAGATTGGAGGAAGACTCATTAACAACCTGCATTATGCAGATGACACAACTCTGCTTGCTGAAAATGAAGAGGATTTAAAACATTTACTGATGAAGATCAAAGATCATAGCCTTCAACATGGGTTACGACTAAACATCAACAAAACAAAAATCCTTACAACTGGGTCAGCACGCAGCTTCACAATAAATGGAGAAAAGTTTGAGGTTGTCTAAGTTTTTGCTCTGCTTGGCTCTACAATCAACACCAGTGGAAGCAGCAGTCAAGAAATCAAAAGACTCATTGCTCTAGGAAAAGCTGTGGCAAAATATCACTTTAGAGTATTGAAAAGCAAAGATGTCACATTGAAGACGAAGGTGTGTCTGACTCATGCCATGGTATTTTCAGTGGCATCATATGGTTGTGAAAGCTGGACATTGAACAAGAGAGACAGAAAAAGAATTGATGCTGTTGAATTGTGGTGCTGGAGGTGTCTATTGAATATACCATAGACTGCCAAAAGAACCAACAAATCTATCCTAGAAGAATTGCATCCAGAGTGCTCCTTGGAAGCTGAATGGCCAGACTGTGTCTTACATATTTCAGACATGTAGTCAGGAGAGATCAATCCCTGAAGAAGGACATCATGTTTGGGAGAGTTGCGGGTCAACGCAAAAGAGGAAAACCCTCCACCAGATGGATTGACACAGTGCCTGCAACAATGGGCTTAAACATAAATAAGATCGTTTGCCTGGCACAGAATCAGCAAGTGTTTCGATCTGCTGTACATTGGGTTGCTATGAATCAGACTCGACACGATGGCACCTAACAACAACAACAACAACAACAAAATATCATGTTGTGTGGCTTATTAACAATAGAAATTTATTTCTCACAGATGTGAAGCTGGGAAATGAAAGCCGAATTCACTAGCAGACTGGGTGGCTGGTAAGGGCACACTTTCTTTCTGATGCATAGATGGTATCTTCTTACTGAGTCCTCACATGGAAGAAAAGGTGAATGTACTCCCTTGGGTCTATTTGTAAGGTACTAATCATGTTCCTTGCCTGCAGCCATACCACTGTGGCATCTGATCTCATCAGATCCTGGAAGCTAAGCAGGGGTGGACCTGGTTAGTCCTTGGATGGTAGACTGCCTGGGAACACCAGGTGCTATAGGGTTGGGAGAAGGACCTGTCAATCCGCTCCCAAAAAACAGTCAGCCATTGAAAACCCTATGAATAGCAGAAAAGCACTGTCAATACTGTTTTGCCTGTTGTACCTAGGGTGGCTATGAGTCAGACACCAACTCAATGGCACCTAACAACACAACAACAATCATGTTCATAAAGCGTCTGCCCTCATGACTCAATCACCATCCAAATGGCCTTTCTATTAATGCTATCACTTTGGATGTAAGGAGTTGAACATATAAATTTGGTGGGAATATAAATTTTGAGATCATTACTATATAACAATAACACACATTTACCCAGTAACCATAGAAATCATAACATGATAAAAATAAAATTAAAAATTTATTTCTATTCATAAGATCATGAAAATAATGAAATGTAGGAGTACTTGATGGGAGATATTTAATGCTATTTGGGAGAAATCAAAAACATTTTTAAAACTCCATAAACATTTAAGATGGGAAAATTTTTTTAAAAGCATAACACTTTCTGATAAATATAATAGCATTAAACAGGAGCATAGAACCTCCTTCATGTTTCTAAAATTTGATCAAAATACTGTAAATTTTATACCTACACCCAAACATGAAAATGGCACATTTCTCTTTATCTAATGAATAAATAAACATATAACTTTTACATTATTGAAAATTGAGCTACCATTGTTGAATTTTTTAGCATGATTTTTTAATTGCATGCTGTATGGTGGGTTTCATTATGGGATTTTCATATCATTATTTCCTTGTTCTTGCGCTTATTCTCTACATTTCCCTCTCTCTGTTGTTCACCCTGCTCACTTGTCCCATCTCTTTTCTCTTTCCATTTATCCTTCCCTCCAGATGAATCCCCCTGAATTTTGTAATCTTAGATATATACAACTTATAAATAACTATATATATATATATATATATATATATATATATATATATATATATATATATATATATGCGTTTGCTGGGGTAGACTGCTGCTCTGCACTCTGAGTACCTGGTTTTGATCTCCAGCATTGCAAAAATGGGAGGACAGAGCAATCCACTCCCAAAGAAATCCCAAAAACAATCAGCCACTGAAAACCCTCTGAGGCTTGCTGTGAGTTGGACTTGACAGCACCCAACAACAAATATATATAAAATTCTCTCTATATATATACTTATATAAGTATACAGTTTTATATATAACTGTATATGTATATATATATATATATATGCATATATATACAGTTATAGTTATATATTCTTTTAAGGAATGTCTAGCTTCCACATATGAGTATAAATGTGAAATTTCTCCTATGAGATTTGCTCATTTTGCTTAAAATGATGATCTCCAGGTCCATATGTTTTGCTGCAAAACACGTGATTGCATTCTTCTTCACAGCTGAATAGTATACTGATGTGTAAATGTACATTTATTAATCCGTTTATCTGCTGAACGACATCTGTGCTGATTCCATACCCTTGAAATTATGGACAGTTCTGTAATAAACACAGAAGTGCAGCTGTCTGTGGTTTGATGACTTAGTTTCCTTTGGGCGTATACCTAGAAGTGGAGTTAGTTCTATTTTTAGTTTTCTGAGGAAGGTCCATAGTGATTTCCATTGTGGCTCTACTAGTTTACAGTCCCACCAACAGGGGAAAAAGGATCTTTTTTCCCATGAATCCTCTCAGCATTTGTCACTGTTTGTTTTGTTGATTCTAGCTATTTTGGTTGGGTTAAGATAAATTTTAGAATAATTTTGATTTGCCTTTCCCTGATGGCTAAGGATACTGAATATGTTTTCATAAGTTTATTGGCCATTTGTATTTGTTCTTTTGAGAACTGTCTATACAGATCCATTGTCCATTTATTAATCAGATTGATTATTTAGTATTTAATTTTTGGAGGTATTTATATATCCTAGATATTAAACCTCTGTCAGGTATAATATTAGCAAATATTGTCTCCCATTCTGTAGGCTATCCTCTGACTCTATCAATTGATTTCTTTGCTGTGAAGAAGTTTTTAAATTTCATGTAATCCCATTTGTTGATTCTTCATATTGTTTCCTGTGCAATTGGAGTCTTATTAAGGAAAACCTGCCTGTACTTATGTGTTGGAGGGTGTTCCCTACCTTCTTTTCACCTCTTTCAGAGTTTAATGTTGAGAATTTTTATTTATTTTGAATTTATTTTTGTAAAGGGTAAGAATTATGGATCTATTTTCATTCTCCTACATATGGAAATCCAGTTTCCCCACACCATTTGTTGAAGAGAGTGTCTTTTTCATAATGTATGTTTTTGAAACCTTTGTCAAAGATCAGGCAGCTGTAGTTCTGTGTGTCTATATCTGGGTCTTCTGTTCTATTGGTCTTCATGTCTGTTTTTGTGTCATCGGTACAAAGCTGTTTTTGTTATTATGACCCTATAAAATAACTTGAAATCCCGTATCGTGATGCCTCTGCATTGCTTTTGCTGTTTAGGATTGTTTTGGCTATTGTTTAGGATTGTTTTGGGTCTTTTTGTTTTTCTATATCTGTGATAAATACCATTGGAATTTTGACAGAAGTTGTTTTTGGAAGTATACCCATTTTCACAATATTAATTCTTCCCATTTATGAACATGGGAAGTCTGTCCATCTTCTACTGTCTTCTACAATTTCCTTACTGTTTTGATGATTTCCTTGTAGAGGTCCTTAGGTACCTTGGTTAGATTAACTCCTAGATATTTTTTGTGTGTGCTGTTGTAAATAGGATTGTTGATTTGACTTCTTTATCATACTGCTCATTGGTAGATAGGAATGCTACTGATTTTTGAGCATTGATTTTGTATCCTGCTACTTTGCTGAGGGAGCTAATTAGCTCAAATAGTTTGCTAGTGGAGTCTTTAAGGTCTTTTAAAAATAGGATCATGTCATCTGAAAATAATGCTAATTTGGTTTCTTCTTTACCTATTCTAACACCTTATTTCTTTCTCTTTTCTTGTTGCTCTAGCTAGAACTTCATATACTGAATAAGAGTGGACAGACTGGACTCTCTTATTCCCATGTTTTTATAGGGAATGCTTTCAGCTTTTCCCCATTTGGTATATTGACTACAGTTTTGTCATATGTAGCCTTTTTGATGTTGAAGTATTTTCCTTTCATGCACAGTTTCTTCAGAGCTTTTATCATGAAAGGATCTTGAACTTTGTCAAAGACCTTTTCTGTATCTATTGAGATGATCATGTGATTTTTCTGAGTCTATTGATGCATTGTACTATATTTATTGACATATATGTTGGATCAGCCTTGCATCTATGGTATGAAGCCCATTTTAGTGGGTATATGATCTTTTTAAAGTCATTCTGTATTTAGTTTGCAAGTATTTTTGAGGATTTTTGCATTTGTATTCATCAGATAAATTGGTCTACAGTTTTCTTTTATGCTGTGTTCTCATCTGGTTTTGGTATCAAGTTTATACTGGCTTTGTAGAATGAAGTTTGGAGTATTCCATCCCTTTCCATTTTATGGAATAGTTTGAGGCGGGTAGGAATTAATTCCTCTTTGAAGGTTTGATAGAACTGAGCTGTGAATATGTCTAGACCTGGGATTTTGTGTGAAATTTCTTTATTACTGCCTCAATTTCAATATTTGTTATAGGTGTGTTAAAATTATTTATATCCTCTTGATTTAATTTTGGTAAGTAATATATGTTAAAGAATGTATCTGCTTCTTCAATATTTTTCTTTTTTGTGAGTACAGTTTCTTGACGTTATCCCTGATAATCCTCTGTATTTCTTTGGTATCTCTTATAATGATCCCCTTTTTATCTCTAATTTTATTAATTTGGCCTCTCTCTCTCTCTCTCTCTCTCTCTCTCTCTCTCTGTCTCTCTCTCTTCACCAAGTGATTGTCAGGTTTCTTTTTTATCTTTTCAAAGAACCAGCTTAATTTCACTGATTCTTGTATTGTTATTATAGTTCTCATTTCATTGATTTCTGCCTTGATTTTTATTATTTATTTTTGTCTGGTAGTCTTGGGATTAGATTGTTCTTTTTAACCTTATGCTTTAAGGTGTGTCATTGGGATATTAATTTGAGCTTTCTCTAATTTTTTGATATAGGTACTCATGGCTTTGAATTTCCCTCATAGGACTGCTTTTCTGTGTCCCAGAGATTCCGGTAGGTTATGCTTACATTTTCATCTGGTTCTAGAAATTTTTTAATTTCCTCTCTAGTTTCTTCAATGAACCATTGGTCACTCAGAAATGTGTTATTTAATGTCCATGCATTAGTAGCACTTATATTCTCTTGCTATTGATTTCTAGTTTTATTTCATAGTGATCTGATAAGATATAGGGAATTATTTCATTTTTTTTTCTTTATGTTGAGGCTAGTTATCTTAACTAAAATTTATTCTATTTTAAGGAAAATTCCATGTGGTACTGAGAAGAATGTGTGTTCTGCATCTTTTGGCTGAAATATTCTGTGGATAGCTGTTAAGTGCAGTTGGCCTATGGTGTTATTTTAGTCCAGGGTTTCTTGGTTGATTTTTTGCTTGGTTGATATGTCTGTTAATGACAGTGGGGCATTGAAAATCCCCATGATTACTGTACCTTGGTCTATGTATTCTTTTATGTCCAATAATGTTTGCTTTATGAAATTAGGTGCACTTATATTCAGTGCATAGTTATTTATAATTGTTACATCTTCTTGGCTGATTATTCACTTTATTAACATCAGGTGACCTTCTTTGTTCCTTTGGGTTTAAGGCTGAAGTCAGCTTTGTCAGATATCAGTATAGCAACCCCTGTTTTTTGTTTGTCTGTCTGTTTGTTTTTGGCTTCCCTGTGTTTTGTAAATCATTTTACATCCTCTTATTTTCAATCTGAATATATCCTTTTGAATGAGTTGGGTCTCCTGAAGGCAGGACATTGTCAGACCTTCTTCCCTAACTCAGTCGGCTAATCTGACCCTCTTAAGAGTTAAGAATGTTTATGTTTATGACTATTATTTTAAAAAATTTGTTATTTTGTGTAATTTTGTTGATTGTTTTTCTACTTGGTTTGGGTGCTGATTGGTCTTTGGTTTCTCCCGTCTTCATATTATTTGCTGATTTATTAATTTAGCTAAGTTTGTTTCTTTCTTAGTTTTTGTTTGTTCATGTTTTCCTCATATTAAATGTATACATTCCTATAGTCTTGTGTACAACTCCTTTATATACCCTCTGCAGTGCTGATGGTCATGAATTCTTTAAGTTCATGTTTATCTTATTGTTAGGTGCCCTATGTACAACAGATGAAACACTCGTCCATACTATGCCATGGCAGATACTATTGTTAGTGCTTTCTACTATTCATAGGGTTTTCAACAGCTGATTGTTTCTGGAATGGGCTGCCAGGTCCTTCCCCAAGCCTACAGCACCTGTATTCCCAAGCAGATTCCCACCCAAGTACTAACCAGGGCCAATTCTTCTTAGCCTCCAAGATCTGACAAGGTCAGATGCCAGAGTAGTACAGCTGTAGACATGTTTATCTGAGGAGGCCTTTATTTCTCCATCTATTTTATAAGATAACTTTTCTGGATATAGAAATTGTGGTTGGAAATTATTTGCTTTCTGAGTTTAAAAAATATCATTCCATGATATCTTGACGTAGGTTTACTAATTAGAAGTTTTGCCTGCAGCCGTAGCCCTGTGGCATCCAATCCCATCAGATCTCGGAAGCTAAGCAGACTTGGGCCTGGTTAGTACGTGGATGGGAGAATGCCTGAGAATACCAAGTGCTGCAGGCTTGGGAGACGGACCTGGCAACCCACTCCTAAAAATCAATCTGCCATTGAAAACCATATGAATAGCAGAGAAGCACTAACAATAGTGTTTCTCCTATTGTATGTAGGATCGCTATGTGTCAGATACCAACTCGACAACACCTAATAGCAACAACAAAAACAATTAGAAGTTTAATGTTCTGGTAGGTTTGCTTTTGCACATGAGCTAGCGTTTTTCTCTTGCTGCCTTTCAAATTATTTCTTTGCTTTGGAGTTTTAGCATTCCAACTACAATGTGATAAGGGTGTGATCAGTTCTGGTCCAATCTACTTGTATTTCTAGATGCCTCTGTTGCTTGGGTGTATATTTCTCTAATAAGTTTGGCATGTTTTCAGCTATTATGTCATTGAATAGGTTTCTATGGCTCTAGTTTTGCTTTTACCTCATTTTTGAACACCATGGATTCTTTATTTGTGGGTCACTTTGGTGACTAGTCTTCTTTTGAGACCTTGATCCCCAGTATTACTTAGAAAGGACAAAGCAATCTAATGCTACAGGAATAATTTGGAGTTTCCCAGCAGCTGGCACCCCTATCCCTAGGTGCTCCACAACCCCATCATTCTGGAGGAGGTCACAGTCGCTGCATCTGTGCTGTGTATATAGTACTTTCCAATGCTCAGGGACACTGCCCTCCCTGTCTTGGACCTTGAGTGCTGGACTAATCCCTTTCAGGAAGATCCCATGCAGCTTTCTGGCTCAACAGTACACACTCACCCCAAGTGTTCAGAAACGGCTGCTATCTGTACTCCACTCCAAGTACTGGCACTTACTCCATTCCAGATGAGTAACAGATTGTGGGCACAGGCTCCCAATTCCTCTGTATACACATCCATCTGTGAACATGGCCCACCAAGACATTTCCATATTCCTTTGGCTTAGAATCCTGGTCAGGTGTTAGGGTCCTCACACTGTCACTGACTCCCCTGGGGGAAGATTTCATGCTCTAATTTGGTGACACAGGGTGTAAGCCAATTCCACATGCTTTTTCAAACTGGGTGGCTCCTTTGATTTCTGCTTGCCATGGGCAACCCACCAGCTCCCCGAGGCTCTCCTGCAATCCTCTGCTCAGAATAGAGGATGTTTTTGTTGTTGTTGTTGTTGTTGTTAGGTGCCCATGAGTTGTGTCTGACTCATAGCGACCCTCATAGGGTTTTCAATGGCTGACTGTTTCTTGGGATTGCCTTGGGAGTAGACCGCCAGGTCCTTTTCCCATTTCTGCAGTGCTGGGAATTGAACTTGGGTCCTCAGAAGCTGCCGCGCAGCACTCTACCAACTGAGCTAAATTCAAGCCTGAGAATAGAGTCTACTCCTTCTTAATTTTGTCTCTTTTGTTTCTGTCAGTACATGGAGGATGTTTCTATTCAGCCATATTAACTAGAAGTCTACCACCATTCTAACCCTTACTGAGGGCAAAGAGGGAGAACATTTTAAAAGTCAGATATCAATAGCCATATCAATAGCCAGATATGGTGGCACACATTTATAATCCCAGTAACTTGGGAGGCTGAGGCAGTAGGCTCACAAGTTCAAGGCCAGAGGCAGCTAGTGTAACTTCATGAAACCAGTTTCAGAGGTTTCAGTCCAGCATAATGGAGAGGGTGTGACAAAGAAGGAAGTTCAATCATGGTGACTAGGAAGCAGATAAAAGTGAAAATTTTTCCATTTTTCACAATATTCAGTATTCAGAAACATTATGATTAGTTTTGAAAAAAAAAGTAAATTCACTAGCCCATGGGAAATCTTAGCAAAATTTGACAGTGAAACAAGAAATTTCACCATATCATTTACAAAAAGAAACAATGAAATTACTGAGGATATCCCCAAATCATCAGAGAACCAGATTTTTTTTTTTTTTGGCTTATAAGATTGGCCTCATTGTGCTGTTAATGAGCTGAATCATACTACAATGAATGTACTAAGAGTACTAGAAACCACTGCGGAACATATTAGGGGTTTTTTTTGTTTTTTGTTTTTTGTTTTTTGTTTTTGAGATGAGGTCTACCTATGCAGCCCAGGCTAGTCTGCAACTCTCTGTTGTATACCAGACTGGCCTCAAACTCACGTTGAACATTCTACCTCAGTTTACTGAGTGCTGGGATTATAGGGATGTGCCAGCCATAGCCCTGTGGCATCCGATCCCGTCAGATCTTGGAAGCTAAGCAGGGTCAGGCCTGGTTAGTACCTGGATGGGAGACCTCCTGGGAACACCAGAAGCTGTAGGCTTGGGAGAAGGACCTGGCAACCCCCTCCCAAAAATTGATCTGCCATTGAAAACCCTATGAACAGCAGAGAAGCACTGACGATAGTGTTTCCCCTGTTGTACAGAGGGTCGCTATGAGTCGGATACTGACTGGACGGCACCTAACAACAACAACAACAACAACAACAACAACAACAACAAAGCCACCACACCTGGCTTAACATAGAAACCTTACATAGAAACATTAAATGGTCCTCTTACTTCATATCCACTCCTGTCTTTGACAGCTAACTGAAATTTCTGTTTCCTCTAAGAGGATCATTTTAATGTGTCATATTGGAAAAAAATTAATATCCTGCCCAAGAATCCATTTTGATTTTTAAATTTATGTCACCTAACTCAGATTTCATTCCAGTATCCATCCTTCTACATGTATATGTACTGAGCATCAGGGGAAGCTTAGAAAACTCATCTTCAGGACTAACCTGAAGTGATCCAGGAAGAGGCTGGTATTTCCTCAGAAAGGTTCATAAGCAAGAGAAAGCAAATATGAAACATGACCTCTATTGCTTTTTTGTAATGATATAAGATGTGAAACTAGCAAACACAAGGACCATACATGAAGGTGTGACATGAAAATTGAATGACCTAACTCTTCTGAGTCTGCATCCAATCCAGCCTCATCTCAGAAGCTAAGCAGGATCAGGCCTGGTTAGTCCTTGGATGGGAGACTGCCTGGGAACACCAGGTGCTATAGACTTGTTAGAAGAACCTGGCAACCCACTCCCAAAATTCAATCCGCCATTGAAAACCCTATGAATAGCAGAGAAGCACTGACAATAGTGCCTGGCATGGCACAGTGTTGGGGAATGTTTTGTTCTGTTGTACATAGTGTTGCTATGAGTCCAACTCTACTCAATAACATCTAACACCACCACCAACTATTCTGAGCCTAAATATCATCATCCTCTGGATTTTTAGTTGCAAGCTAAACAGATCCACACTGCCTATCCCAGTGTGATTGAAGTTTTAAGCTTTTACCAGCAAAAGCCATCTTTATTTTTACATATAGTGTGACTAATTACCAGTCTAGAGATGAAAAATGTTTAACTACCATAAATAAAGTGAAGGGAAAAAAGAGAACCATATTTCATTTCAGACATTATTTATCTAATCACTTTAAGGTGATGATTACCAAATACATAGTTTCAAAATAAATACTAGAGTCAAATTCCCAAACATTTACATTCTGAGTGATATGTATGATATTATAATGTTATATTCTATTATACTTTTCTGTTTCATATATACTTTCTCATATGACCAATATAATTGAAACTGGGCAATGAAAAGTGAATGTGATCTAAATCTCCCTTTAACCTGTTACAACTGATACTTCCAGGTATGAAATATTGAGTACAGTGATTGGTCAATGAATATATACCAAATATAAGTGGCTAAGCAATAAAACACAGGAAGTATAAAAGAGGATTATGGGAAGTAAGTAAAGAAGCCATTCATTATCTAGAAATGACTATGTAATTGCTTTATAAACAACAGGAATCACTATATCTTCAGTTAATTATTCCCTACTTTATACTTAGGATCACATAATTCAGAAAAACTCATTTTTGCATCATTCCCAGGAAACCACGTAGGAGTTACTTTCTTAAATTTTTACAACAAAAGATAAAACATGGTGAGAAACTATACATACATAAAGTAGGACATCTTGGATATGAGGCTTTGTAACTTTTTATAGAGAACACATAGACTCTCTTTTCTGGATGTAAGTTAAGCAGATAATGTTTAGGTGCAGACATGTTTACAAGCAGTAGCATCTGGAAGTTCTGTAATGTGGTAGTTATGTAAAGAGAATGTACAATCCACAATGCTGAGCATTGGTGCACACACAAGAATTGAGCTACAACATTTGTTCAGCAGAGAGGATACATTATTCTTTTATTGAGCAAAGTGGAAATAAAACTGTGAAGAAATGTTCTGAACAACTTCCAGGTCTAGAAAGAAATTTAAGGCACAACTTAGACTAAAGAACATGCTGTTCATTTTGTTTTCACAATCTGTGATATATACTTAATTCAAAAATGAAAGAAAAATAAAGGCTTCCTATTAGATTCATGTTGTTGTTGTTGTTAGGTGCTGTCCAGTCAGTATCCAACTCATAGCGAACCTCATAGGGTTTTCAATGGCTGACTATTTTGGGATTGCCTTGGGAGTGGATTGCCAGGCCCTTCTCCCATTTTTGTGGTATTGGTAATTGAACTCGGGACCTCAGAGACTGCAGCACAGCGCTCTACCAACTGAGCTAAATCCTAGCTCATAGATTCATTGTTGTTGTTTGTTGTTAGGTGCCGTCCAGTCGGTATCCGACTCATAGCGACCCTCTGTACAACAGGGGATACACTATTGTCAGTGCTTCTCTGCTGTTCATAGAGTTTTCAATGGCAGATTGATTTTTGGGAGGGCCTTGCCAGGTCCTTCTCCCAAGCCTACAGCTTCTGGTTTTCCCTGGCGGTCTCCCATCCAGGTACTAACCAGGCCCGACCCTGCTTAGCTTCCGAGATCTGACGGGATCGGATGCCACAAGGCTATGGCTGCAGGCCCATAGATTCATAGCCATAGTAAATTCACCTTTGCATTTAGTAA